>CM047394.1:54936107-55210415 GCA_026123125.1 Chironomus striatipennis
GCCAATTGACTATTCAAGCTGTTGAAAGTGAAAAATAAAATGTTAAATCTGTTTGAAAATGAATATAGGTGAAAATTGTTGCTGCTAAGCTTTTTTTAAGCTAGTAATTCCTTGTCAATCAATAATGCGCATTAAACATCATTCCACTCAAATAATTTCTCAAATTTGATTTTCAAGAAAGTGCAAAGCAATGTACAAGAAGGTAAACAATAAGCATCTCTACATGATATTGACCATCAATCGTGGCTTAATGGGGTGGAAAAATGGCGTCTTCTTCTTTATTGTCTGAAAAAGAAGCCGTTTGTTAAGCAATGAATAAAAAGATTTTCTTTCTTAAATTTTCAAAAGTTTTTCGGTACATAAATACATTTAAATGTGTGTGGTATGCTTTAAGGTTCATTAAAATGAAAATAAAGGTAATTCTAAGTTTAATTGACTGCGGGTAGTCTAGGTGCAGTAAGAAGAAAATAAAGTTGAACGGCATGCTGTTTGAGTATTAGGGGCTATTTAAGTAGTAAACAGAGTTGTTTTTTTTGAGAAATTTTAATCATTTTTAAGTCATCAATTAACAGTCCATCGGATGAATCCATTTTAACGGTAAATTTCTGTTTTGAGCAATAATTGCACAAATTTTTAATTGAGGCAATACCATTTCCGCTCCGAAATTTCAAATTTCAAGAAATTCAAAAATTTTATTCTCTCCTTAATTCCACAAACTCAACACTGCTTAAACAGCTTAAACAATTTTTCTACAGTATCAAGAAGACTTTTGAACTGAAAAATTGTTTAATAACTTTAAAAGCTCTCACAATAAATTTCCACGAAAATGCCTAAAAATACCTAAAAGCATTGGGGAAGCCTTACAAACAGAAGCAATTGCTCAAAGTACAAATTAAATTCACACCAACACAATCAACCTAAATTACCGTGAACCGTTGGAATTAGATTTGATAATTCTGAGTGAAGAAGCATTAAAATTATAAGCAGATTTGTCGCTGTCGGATATGTGTACTTGAAAAATTTCACAACTAAGTCAGATAAAGCATCCATTAAAGCTATTAAAATAAAATGAATGAAAATATTATTTAAATATTTATTTGTAATGAAGGAACAGCATGTTGGGTAAAAAATATGTTACAGTACTTTTTTTATCTGATTGAAACTGCCATATATCACAGTTATATTCACATATATATGGTAAAATTATATACGAGGGCAAGATAGAAAGTGCTAAAAAATTCAAATGATTTTTTTAATCTAAAATCCTCGAGCGTTTGAGTTTGTAAAGTAAGTTGGAGTGTACAGGAAAAAGTTTGTAAATGGAAGAAAAAATTGAAAAATAAAATCTTTTTTAGGGAATTGAAAAAAAATTTTATTGTTATTTTGATTGTTAAGTTCTTGAAAAGTTTTATTAACTTGGTCGATGCTAGTTTTTTTTGATGAAAAATTTTTTAATTTTTTTTTAAAAACTGTATTGCTTCATAAATCTAAGTAAGCAATAACAAATATCAAGGGAGATTTCAACATCAAATATATTCATAGGAAGCACTAAAGATCATCCATTAAGACAATAATGGACTTCCTAAATTAATGTTGAAGTAAAATTTTCACTAGAAAGCAAGAGAGAAAGACATGAAAAATTAACATCAATAATTGGAAATAAATCACTTTAATATCTCTTCATCATCCATTAAATCCAATCAACGTTCATGTCTATATAAGTGCAACATAGTACAGCAAACATTCAATTATTGATTAAATTTTGTAGATTTATAATATATTAAATGCATTCGCATTAAGTCTCATGAATATTAATGATGATGATATCTCCAAATATTAAAATGACTTAAAGTTTTGTTAAATATTCGATTATAATCCATACAACATAGCACTAGTAGACTATTCGAGTGAATGAATTGTGAAATATTTTATCAAAAAATCCTTTAGCAATTTTATTTTTGATGAATATTGAGGCCAATGAAATAGAAAAATTTTTGATGGAACTACTCAGCATGAAAGAAATATGGAATCTAAATGGTTTCTATGAATTGAATGATCAAAGGAAGTATTTTGGCAGGTATTTAAATATTTTTTTTATATGAATTAAAAATTTGTAATTAAATTTTGCATGAGTTAGATAGAACAAAAAAAAAAGAATTATATTTTACATAAAAGCAATTTTAATTGACGCTGAACATATTTTACTATCTGTGTTATAAAAAAAGTCATAAATGAAAGTCAACAAATTGATTTGAAAATTTTATCTTTTTATCTTTAATTTGAATCGATCCAAATGAAAATGCGTTAACTGAAATTTTTACATTTTTACTCATATCTCGTGCATATCGTAACAATATGTAATAAGTTTGGTATCGTTGGAAAGCTTAATACAGAAGGCTAAATATAAGTATTATCAGCTTTTGTTTTGGACTTATTGCATTCTCTACAGAACGCCTCAAAGTTGGAGAAAACATGTCATTTTCAAACCTACCTTTTGTATATGTTCAGGTGCATTTAATTTCTATTTACTTACTGTAATTTATACTACTATATAGGAACTAAAATGCGCTACTTCAAACTTTTCATATAAATAAAACACACTCGACTGATTTTTAAAGTTTGGTATTTTTTTCAAAAAATCTTTTTTTTGAAAACTTATACTTTGAGTTTTGTCTCATTTCTCATGTATGATATGACAATATATAAAGTATTTGGTATCATTGGAAAGCTTAAGACAGTGACTCGACATACAAATAAAAAAATTTGGAATGGACTTATCCTGTTCCTTAAAAGTGCTCCAAAATTTGGCAAAATACGCCATTTTCGAATGGAAATTTTACATGTCCTTAAGATTAAATTTATTTGTGACATATATGTACTGAATACTACATAAGAAGTACTAAAAAATGCCGTTTACCGTAATTCATTTGATTGTTTTAGTGTTGAGTTGCAAATCTTTGAATTTTGATAGATTTTTCCAAATAAAAAAATTTAAAAATTCGTGTTTTTTTGACATTTTATTTTATTTCTCGTGTATACAGTCACGTTATATATCATGTTTGGTATCGTTGGAAAGCTTGTAAACAGTAGCTAACTATATCTTTAAAAATTTTTTGTTTTCGATACATTTTGTTCCTTGAAAAGCACCTAAAAATTTGGAAAATGTACAACTTTATAATAAAACTTTAGTTTATTGATATAACATAAGTTAAGCAAAATATTACAATTGGTGCTTAGATGTATTCAGTATACTAAAGACAAGTAAGTTTTTTGTGTGTGCAAGATATTCATAAGATATAATTTAAAAAAATGTCATGTTTTTCAAAATTTTGAGGTGCTTTTCAAGGAACAAAAATGTATCGAAAACAAAAAATTTTTAAAGATATAGTTAGCTACCACTAGAAGCTTTCCAACGTGATACTCAAACATGATATATGTAACGTGACTGTAATACATGAGAAATAAAATAAAATACAAAAAACACGAATTTTTAAATTTTTTTATTTGGAAAAATCTACCAAAATTCAAAAATTTATATCTCAGGCTAAAGCAAGTACAGTCGAATTTCATGAACGGCATTTTTTAGTACTTTTTATGTAGTATTCAGCATATATGTTACAAACAAATTTAATGTTAAGGACATACCCAAAATTTCCATTCAAAAATGGCGTATTTTGCAAAATTTTCAGGCACCTTTTAAGGAACAGGATAAGTCCATTCCATTTTTTTTTTATTTGTATGTCTAGTCACTGTCTTAAGCTTTTCAATGATACCAAATACTTTATATATTGTCATATCATACATGAGAAATGAGACAAAACTCAAAGTATAAGTTTTCAAAAAAAAAATTTTTTTGAAAAAATACCAAACTTTAAAAATCAATTTCTCGAGTGTGTTTTATTTATATGAAAAGTTTGAAGTAGCGCATTTTAGTTCCTATATAGTAGTATAAATTACAGTAAAGAAATAGAAATTTAATGCACAAGACATATACAAAATTTTGGTTTGAAAATGACATGTTTTCTCCAACTTTGAGGCGTTCTGTAGAGAATGCAATAAGTCCAAAACAAAAACTGATAATAAACATATTTAGCTACTGTATTAAGCTTTCCAACGATACCAAACTTATTACATATTGTTACGATATGCACGAGATATGAGTAAAAATGTAAAAATTTCAGTTAACGCATTTTCATTTGGATCGATTCATTTCCTTTAATAAATTCCATTTTCTTTAAAGCATTACGAGTGGTCAGTAAGTAAGTACCCCTGAAGATCTTATTTTTAACTACTGACATATTAATTGACCAATTTTAATAAAATTAATAAACCTTTTATCACAATTTTTACAGCACATATCAAACACAAAAAGCGAGCGTATGAAAGGAAACTCGTCAATTGAAAAGCAAAAAAAAAAAAATGAAAAATATTTTCCCATCTATATGAGACGAAAGCTCTTCTTTTCTATTGAATCAAAATACACACTAAAAAAAATTCTCAAATAATAAATTTTATATATTTCATATCAGCAATCAAAAAGTCAATCAAAATCACAAAAGAAGGCGATCAAAATGAATGAATTGAGGCATTTCTGCTATCGAAAGGTAAATCAATCAAAGTATTCTAATTTTTAGCGTGCATTTTCCTCTTGTAGGACGCTATTATCCGCACTTTGTCCGTCTGTCTTCAGTTCCGGTTCGTCTGTCTGTCTGTCTGTCTGTCTAGTCTGTCTGTCACCGCATCTCCTCCTCAGGGTTAAGCTTTTTTGATGCGGCTTTTGGCTTAAAATGTGTGTAGTAGTGTCTGGTTACTATGTAACCAAAAATCAGCACGAATGGTCACTTCCCGCCTGCTTAAACCATGTAAAAAGCGCCAAAAATGCCATTTCTTTGTATGTGTTAGTGTGGTCGAATGCACTAAAATGTTGACTTCTTCAAAACTTTAGCTGTCCTCGGTTCGAATCCCACCGATGACAAAAATTTTTTTTTGCTTTTTTTGATACTTTTTTGACGTCTAATTGAGTTGATATAATATTGAATCATGTCATAATTTTCCATTTTCACAATTTTCCCGAGTTTTTCCGACGATTTTTGTTAAAATTTTTAATATTTTCATACAATTTTCATAGATAATTACTTTTTTTTTATATTTTTTTTTGATATTTTAGTTGTTTAGTTTTCTATTTTCATGGATTTTTCATAATTTTTCCGGAAAATTTTGTGAAAATCATAAAAACTTACATTTTTATTAAAAAAAACTCATTCATATAAATAACTAAAATGTCACATTAACATTTTATAAAAAAGAGCATCAGTGGCGTAAGTGGTAGAGTGCGCGACTACTGTCATGAGAGTCATGGGTTCAAACCTAGCCCGTGACCAAATACTTTTTTGCTTTTTTTTATTATAAGTTGCATGTTTTTCATCCATTTTTTTCTGTCAATTTAAATTTTTGGGTAAATAAAGAATGGTTATAGCTAAATATTTGGCTTTGTACTTTTAGGGTTTTAATTCTTTGTGTATTTACTGATCGCGGAAAATGCGCTTTCGTCGGTCACGAGTGACCACCGTTATACTTGTTTTTATATTTTGTCGGCATTGGAAATTCAGGATTTATAAAAAATAAATAAAAAAAAAATTTAAAAATTCACAAAAGCCAATCAATTTACAGAGTCACGAGACAGCAATAACGGAGAAAAAAAAACATTAAAAAGCGACCGGTCATAATGCATGCCTCATTCCATCCATTCAAAAAATTTATTTCCTTCCACAAAGTGGGGAGAAAAAAGAAGGAAAAATTCACATAGAATTTATTTACACAATGCCAACTGATATGTTTGTTAGGATATAACGTGTCTCATAATGAGTTTACACTTCCAATGGACCTTTTCTTCCTACAATTTCCATTTTTTGATGCTTTGATCATGGAAAATTTAATGTTTTTGAGTGGGGATGAATGTTGACATAATTTGGAATATTGAGCAAAACATGGAAAACATTGGTCGTTAAAATGAGATGGGATGAGGGTTGTTGAATGTTTTTGGAGAAATTTTGCATGTTTTATGATGAAAAATAAAATAAGTGTGAAAACAGAAAAATCTAAAACTCCCTTAACCATCCTTAATCTTTTATTTTTTATGAAAATTACCAGAAAATTATTTTTGAGTTTTTAAAATTATGATTTGTATGATATATTTTGATGAGTATGAAATATTGCGATTGATACAAAAAATAAGAAACTAAGAATTGTTTAAAAATTTATGACATTAAATTTAATTTACTGTATCTTTGCGAGATAAGGTTTGAATACTTTAAAATAAAATTTAAAATTATCTTTTCTTTGAATATCAAATTGTAACTTAACATTTTGATCAATGTCTTATTTTGAAGAATTTCTGTTTGCATTTTGTATTCTTTTCTTGTTTTACTTACATACATAGTTGATTTTTTTCCGATTTTCGTTAAAGCATTTTAAGGCATTTCAGTTCTAAAAAAATATTCAAATTCGTAATTTTCAAACATATTCCATAAAATCAAATTTTTCAACCCACCTCAAAACAAATCCTTTCCAAATTTTAAACATCACAGATGTCGTTAAAATCACTCAATATATTCCCTTGATTACCATTTGCATCTCCCACCCCATCCACCAACCTACACACATTTTACTAACAATATTTTCTGTCGAATAGACACTTTTTTATATGTTATCGAGTAAAACAAGAAAGAGTCATAAGTCAATGTTATCATCAAATTCGATGCTTAAAAAACATTTAAAGTTAAATTTTCTGTGAAAATTCATTGCTACATATTTTTATCAGACATTATGCGATGGGGTAAAATGGAATTAGTTGAGAATGGAAGAAAGAATAAGTGCTAGAAATGGAAAGTTCAAATTTTACGATTATTGTTACTATTTTTTTTTGTTGTACCTTAAACGATGGAAAATTTTCATTCATAAACATTGATGGCGATAATTGAGGGTGGAAGAAACTAGAGACTTTTTTTTTATTTTGACAATAAATGAAATTAAGGTTGGTGGAAAATGGGAGAAGTTTGGTTGGTTGTGTTGATATGGTCTGTGCTATTTTAATTCTGGTTGGGAACTGTAAAACCAATTTGATCATTTTTTGAGTATTTTTGATCAATTTGATCAGCACCAATCCCTGGATTATCAATATTCACCGGGAGAACTAAAGCATCATAAAAATTAAACCTGTAAAAAAAGACAAATTAAAAGCTTTTTTAATTTATGCTAATTTTTAATACAACGAATCATTAGTTTTTAAAAGTTATGGCCCAAAAAGGACAATCCTCTATCATATGATCTTCCATGAAAAGCAAAAAAATAAGCTTTGATAATTTCAATAAAAAAATGCACAGGCACAGATTACATAAAAGCAAAGATGTAAAAGGCTATCAAAGAAAATTTCCTGTAAATTTATTGAGCTATTTGAGCGATTTAGATTCATTTTTCAATGACCTTATTGATGTCGTTCCCTTTTTATGACTTTTTCGTCTATAAAATGATCCATACTGATTCTTTTTTGAACATCTTCATACTTTATGGATAATGAAAAAAAAAAATTTATAATCATATTCAATTCTTATTCTGCGTTGTTCTTGAACTATTGCATCACTGGCACAATATAAGCTATGCTTGAAGCATGTTCGTTCTATCTCGAAATGATTTACTTTTTACTTTCCTCATTTGTGATTTTTTTGGCGCAAATTTTTTGTTCATGTGGTCAATTTTCTGCATTTGGAGAAGCATATTTTTTGGAACAAAATTAATTGACACAGAATTTTTCGGAATGAATTTCGAATGTTTTGGATGGTAGGATGTAATTTTATTCGAATAAAGTTAGTAAACTGTTTTGATAGAAAAATTAGATTAAATAATTCGAGATGAAATCCGGCACCAACCTCGAATGAGGCCAGCACCAAGCTGGCATACAATTTAAGCCGGAGTGGTGCTGGCCTCACTCCGATTTGGTGCCGGATTTCATCTCAATTATCCGATTTGTGCCTTTCGGGAAAGTGCGTCCTAACTCCTACATTTTCATGCTCTATCCCAAACTTGTGTGTCAATTTTTTCCCTCTCATTCTTTTTCTATCGCCTCTTAACTTTTTTATGGTTATTCAATGCACACCAGAAACAGCACCAAGTAAAGAGGATAAAAGACGACGAAGATGCTATAAAAAATGATACAAGAAAATTAATGAATCTTTTCAGATTCTTTCTTATTTTTTTTTTTCACAAGAAAATGAAAAGCATTTTTTTAAAAACAATATTTTTTCATCACTTTCCTCAATCATTCATGTATAAAGGCAAGAATGGATGTAAAGTTGTTCAGATCTCTTTTTTTTTTTGTTTTTTTCACATTCATTTCTACGAAAATTGCTTGAGGCATGGACACTTTCCTAATTAATTGGGTTGATTTTTTGATATCGCAAGGATAAAATCTAGGCATAGAATTTTTAATTGAATTCCTTCCTTACTTTTTTTTGATTTGTGTTCTGAATTGGGAATTTTTTTTTCTATCCTCATGTGTCTTTAATTTGATCTGCTTATCATAATATCTTCGTAAGCTATTGAAACTTTTACTATAATAGATACATAATAATAGTTTTTTTTCCAAGAAGTTTCATCAAGAAATTCCTTGTACAGTAATTAAGACCAAAATATCAAATATCTTCTTGTTCATGTTTTTGGTTTTGTTTTTATTTCTTCTTGAAATTTCTTAGAACATAAAGGTATCTGTAACCTTTAAGAAAATTATTCTCATGATAATTAACAAAACTTCTTTTTTGTGTAATTTTTTATTAGTCTCAAATATTCATTAGCTGTTCATTCTTAATTATTATAAAATAAGAACTTTCTGAAAAGAGATTGTTAGGTTAGGCAATGTTTAGATTTTTCGTCGAAAAACCTAATTAATATTATTCTGTTGACATAGTTATTGAATATTTTACTAAAATTTTTACCTGTCAACAGCAATGAAGAATAATTTTAAGCATCTTGATAGCATCTACATTTTGTTTTTGACTTTATTTAAATCTTTGCTTATATTTTGCATTTGAAAATTTTAAAATTAAATCTGATCTGATTATTTTAAAAATTACACGTGTGTTAAATATTTTGAGTTTTTTTTTTTTTTGTAATATGAATTTGAAAACAAAAATCGTGGAATAAAATTTTGCAAATGTTCGTTTTAAAATTTGTTATTTAAATTAAAAAAATCCTAATTTATTCATTTTAAAAAGTCTTGAAATTTATTTTCAATTTAGAATAATCATTAGCCCAAAGGAGCCGATCACTTAGTACGTTACGCAAAAAACGAATTTTTAGACCCCCCTCTCCCCCTTGTTACGTTTTTTGCATGAATTTTTTTTCTTTTGTTTGATCTGTTACAAAATCCTAGGCCCCCCTTCCCCCTAAAAAACGAGCGTACTAAGTGAAAGGCCCTAAACGACAATTAAGTTTTTAAGTTGCTACATATGCATCATGATTGATGAAAAATCATTTTTACCATGAAAATCTTTCACAAAAAAAAATCACAATGAATGGTCCGATGATATCGAAATTTTCTCATAAATCCTTTAAATTCAATTCCCAGAATTCATTTGAAATAAATAGTAAAATAAGAGTAAGTAAATAAACACTTTACCCAAACAGTTGGCAACTGCATAATAAACCACTTACTTGAAAAAATATCGCATGTCCACATCTCTTTCATCTTATCAAGTTACGGTTAATAAAATTTTTTACTTCACAAAGCTAAACTCCAAATCCTTCAAGTCCTCACGAAAAGGACAGATTTATGAGTGAAAATTATGATAAAATAACGTTTATCAACTCATCTCCTGCCGTTTAAGGAGCGATTTGAGTTTTTTTAAGAGAATAAATTTTGATTTTCGTGCTCAGAAAAAATTTTGAGAGATAAAAATTTTTGAGAGAGTCAATTTCAAAATTGAGAAAATTCTCAAAAAAACAAATCCCTCAGAGAATTTTCACGACAAATAAATTCTCACCGAATTATTTTTTAAAGAACACAATAAACATAAACTTTTTCGTTTGAAGGATCAATCGACATAGTGAAGAAGAAAAAAGGAGCTTAAAGGCTATCATATTTATACAAAGCAAGCTGAAGAAAGCAGCTGTCTTGTTCTCTCCACTCCTTTGCTTTTCTTTTATTTTTATCAATGATGAAACCCAAAATACCATAACTTTTTACATACATAAACAGAATTGCTGCATATCAAATTGAAACTCAATTGATTTGAATAATTTTTTTCTCTTCTATTCTTGCATGGTAAATGAGATGTGTTCATGCATGAGTTGAGGTAAAGCTCTCACATTGACCTTTAGCATAAACTATTATCCTCATTTCATGCGTTCATCCTTTTCCGTTTACGTCTCATTGAATACTTTTTTTAAAAAATCTCTTATTTACCTTCTTCGATCCTTATCTCATTTTTTTTATACTTTTCTGAATCATGCACGAGTTTTGAAGAGGAAGTTAAGAAGATTCGAGACGGTATTAATTTTAAATTAGTTCCTGACTAATAGAAGTAAATCTATTAGAATATTTATGAGTGTTATGAAAAGGTATAATTATCAAGTTACTAAATCAATTAAGAATGTTTGATAATTTACTTTGAGATCCACTTGACGTTATGGATCATTATTTAATGAAATTTTAGTCAATTAAGCTCCTTAGTGCTTTTCATGATTGAATTGATGAATAAAGAGTTTTTAAAATTCCAGTAAAAGTCCGTTAAAGTAATTTAAATCGCAAATGCGTTCAAGAAAGAAAATTGGCATAAAAAATTAAAAAGAGTTTTTTTTAAATAGGTAATCAATAAATCGACACAAGTAAGCGTTTCAATTATAACGTTCATCAAAACATGGATTTTTTGACCCCTACCCTTTCTGTCACAAAATCTTCATGCAAAAAAAAATCTACTATTCAAAACTGTCACACAGCCCCAAAACTAGGGACTGTTTGACACAATTTCATCCGGATGAAATATTCTATTTTTCCATATGAAATTTTCTATTGTTCCGGATGAAAAAGGATGAAAAATCCTTTTATTTTGGATGAACGTGCCAACCCCTAGCCTCTAGCGTGGACCTAGGATTAATCCTGAATAATCCCAGTAATCCCGAATAATACTGAATAATCCCAATAATCCCGATAATTCTGGTATAATTTTGAGTGTCCACGCCTTGCTCAGAACACTTTATACCTCTAAAAATTAAACATCATTATTGAATGACCACATATCTATTTAAATTATATATTTTTAGATATTTAAAATCTTGAAATTCCTCGCCCAAAGTAATGATCTTTAATTATAAACAAAATAAAATTTTAAGAAAATAAACCTTGAACTTGATACATCAATCCTTTAAATTCTTTTTCAAGATTTTCAAAAATAATTTTTACAACATAAACAACACTTTTTTAAGTTCATGACCGATCTAGCAACAATGTCTATCATGCGGTTTAAGAGTATCGACACTGTGGGTGTCAGATTTTATTTCCAAGTCTATGAGCTATGAAATTCACTTAAACATCTTGAAAAAATCATTCAACCGAAATGTTTTGGTGTGGGCGAAGTAAATCATAACAACTTATTGTATTTAAGTTTGTCTTTTTAAAGATTTTTTTTTATTCAATTTAAGTGTTGGGAAAAAAATTGTGCCAAGGAAATTAGCTGGATTGATGAGGGAAATTAGATTTGAAAATGTTGCTGTTTGACTTTTGAATGGTGATGGGGAAGCTCATTAATGAGTTCATGACACTTAAAACTTTGTTGATATAAGGACGTAAGTACACATACAAATATATTATCTTAATTGAAAATCTAAACCAGGTTGAAATTTTTTCTTGGTAAGCTTTAAAAAAAATAATTTTGAGAAGTTTTTAGTAAAAAAAACAAAATTTTACTAAATTATGAAATTCATAATAGAATAAATAAACAAATTTAATTAAATATAATTTACCATTAAAATTAAATAATTAAAAGCAAATAATTTTAAATTACTCTATCGCTATCAATTTATCAATTTTGAGAGCAAACTTAATAATAAATGAGATTTGAAATATTCGATTGAATTAATGAGAAACATGATACTCTTCAAAATTTAATTTAAATTAGTTCGTGAAAATACACCGTACATATATCTTAAATAAATATTGTCACAAAATCCAATTAAGCAGCTTATATGCGTATTAAGGTAACTAATATGTGGAACAAATACAATTTCAATCACATCATAAATTCTATCAAAAACTTATCGACTTTAGAGATTAAATTTTTTTTTGCTGCTCGGATTTGATTTCTCTTGATTCATTGTATGCTTTGACAATTTAAGCTATCGGATGCAATGAATGAGAAAATTTGTTTTTTTTTTATAGATAAAATATTGATCAGGAAAAGTTATATTTTTTTATTAAAATTCTCCATGGAATTGATCATAGTTTTTTAGTTTTTGAGAGAAACTTATAGACAATCCAGAATGTCATACGAGGAGAAGCTATGGAAATATTAATCTTACAAATATGGATGTAATGTTGACTATTAAAAAGTTTTATGTCCTTTTAAAATTTATTCATTTTTTATTCAATTTCTTTGGAGTCATAATGGATTATTTTTTATAACAAATTGCTTAATAAATTTCATAGAAATAAAAATTTTTCTTAATTCAAATCTGACTTGTATGGGTAAACTAAATTTTTAATAAATAAATTCAAAAAAATATTTATTTTTTTTGCAGGGTCTTTAATCTTTAATTCTATGGAAAATTTCAATCAAAAATGCAATTTAATTTGAATTTTTTACAAATGATTCAATGATTAAAAGCTTTGCAATTTGCAAATAAATTCTCTCCAAATCCAATTCACATCATTGAATTTTGATAAAATTTCATTCAACAAATTGAACTCAAGTGTTTGATGTATGTGAATAATTTCAACAACAGCTTCAAAGTGAGCATTAAAAAATTAGTTGCGAAAAAGAATGAATCAATAAAAAATTAATCAAAGGCAGACACAAACAAAGTATCATTTCTACAGATCTATATATATATATATATATACGTCTAATGAAAATTTGCATTGATTCCAATAGAGTTAGCATTAGAGGAAAAGAAAATTCAATTGGAGATCGAATAAATTCAATAAACCGTGACTATCTACGAAATGAATTTAGAGCACGTAAATTGCATACATTTTCTTCAGGTTCAAGAGACTCACACAATAAAAAAAGAATCTATAAAATGCTATTTTCTCCGTTGAGATTAATTTAAATGCTTTTAAGGTTTTTCGTTTTATTTTGTAGCAAAAGCAATTCTTTAAAAATTATTAATGTTGGCAAGTTTCCTAAAAATAAGTATATTTTATTTTTGCTCGTATGGTAAGTTTGTAGTCAAGTTGAGCTACGTACCGAGATAAAACTTAATATGTGTTAAATCCATGATTTATTTAAAGCAGGAAAAAAAAATCTTTAAGCAATTTTGTTAGAGGCAGAGAGAATAATAAACATTCAGGTGATATTTATTCGCTGTTTTGTATGTGACTTTGTCTGGGATGATGTTGAACATTTTGAACTTTTATTTTGGGATATTTCTGTGGATTTGTAAACTATTTATTTTGAAAAAAAAAAAAAAATAAAATAAAAGTTTTAAAAAATTTTCATAATTTCCAAAAAATGTCTTAAAACTTAATCAAGTTTTTTCATACAGATTCATAATTTTGCATTGCAAGTGAATGACCCAGAAACAAAAGTTTTTGTTGAGTGAATGCAATATTCTAAATGTGCTTCATTAATCATAACGCAAAGTATTTAATTTACTTTTTAATTTATAGCCTTAGCATTGCCATGTTAAAGTTTTGAAAAGTTCAACAGATCTTGCTTAATTTATTGTTTGGAATTAATTGTTTCAAAATTATAATTTTAGGATATGAAAATTTTTTTTATAAAAAAATTTTTATCAAGCTTTTATTGCATTTTAAAATTTGAATTACCTAAATTCAGGGGCGTAGCGAGCCAAGAGAGGGGCTTTTGGTGCTCGAGCCCTCATCTAATTTTCAAACTCCATAAAAAAATTTTTAAGTGAGAAAATTTTTTTGGATATTTTTAAAGTTTTTTAAAACTTCTAAATTACATCCCTGCCTAAATTACATTAGTTTTATCAAATTTTCAATTTATAAGTTTAAAAAAAATGTTGAAGATTCATTTATAATTATCATTATAATTATTTATTTACATATTAAGTTTTCAAATTTTTAAAAAATTTAAAATTTCAGAATTCAAAAAAATAAAAAAAAAATTTAAAGTTAGAAATTCTATAAATTGATTAAAGCTTAAAAATTAACTAACTCTATATATATATATATAACATATATGTTTTATTGATGCCCAGTATTAGCATCGAAACGGAATAACTTCACTTGGAGAGTAAATCGCAAGATCGGAACAAGATCGAAATTATTTTTATCATTAGACCGTAATAACTTCACTTATATAAGCCAAGTGAAGTTATTCCGGCACAGTGATGGAATAAATTTACTTATAAAATATAAGTGAAGTTATTCCTGAGATTTGTAAGAATTTTAAAAATTGTTCATACACGATCCAGGAATAACTTCACTTATATTTTGTAAGTGAAGTTATTCCATCGCAGTGTCGGAATAAATTATCAACATTTTATCTTTCGACATTATTCCAATATTGTGTATAGATAAATTTACAAGTGAAATTAATCCGATTTCGTGTAAAACCCAGGATATAAGAAATTTCATATTTTTTGACAAAAATATTTTTGAAATTATATTTCTTTAAAACTTTATTATTTATATCATTTGTATATATTTATATATTTTATTTAGGGGCCGTTCACAAAGTACGTTACGCAAAAAAATGACTTTTTAGATCCCCCCTCCCCCCTTGTTACGCATGGTTACAAATTGTCAACCCCCCCCCCTGAACGTTCAAATTTTTTTAATTTTATAAAAAATGTTGGTATAAAATTTTTTTAATTTTTTTTAACTAATTTTTTTAAAACCAAAATAAACTTTATAAGAAGATATCTTTATAAGAAGATATTAAAAAAAAAATACTAACTAACTTTCCTTAACGTATGTATGAAAACTAAATTCACATGATCAAAACCTAAATTTTACATTAAATTTTTTATTTAAATACTATAAAATTATTATTGCTGATAGAACGTTACGTTTTCAAATAATTTCCCCCTTGTTGGCTACAAATGTATACACTTTTTCGAACCCCCCCTCCCCCCTAAAATGCGAACGAACTTTGTGAACGGCCCCTTAATGACGCAAAAAAAACCTCAATTTTTTATATCAGATTTCAGTTAAGTTTAAAATTACCAAATAAATAGTAGAAATAATTATGATCATAGTAAATTTGAATATAACGACAAAAAAACCATAATTTTTTAAATTAAATATTCGGGCTTATATGGAGATTTATTTAATCAATATAATATTTATCCAATATTCAGGAATAAGAACATCTAGTTTCAAAATATTAAGATCCAGTTAGGAAAAATAATGAGGAACAGAAACATAAAAATAATTTCAGGTAAAAAAAACTGTTTGAAATTCTCAATTTTCAAAACTCTCTCAATAATCTCTATTTATTAAACATAAATGATAATAATAATCCTTTATTTAACAAATTTATAATGATGATGGAACTGTACGAAATAAATTGATATTAACCTAATCGGTTTTAAATCAACATTAAATGACAGGATAGATAGGTTTGAAGCATAAAGTGATTTTGAAGATTGAGATTTCGGTTGAAAAAATTAGGTATACAAAAAAAAACCAAAAATTTTTTAATTAAGTAAGTTATAAAAAGAAATAATTAAGAAAATAAAAATTGAACTTTAATTATTAAACATAAT
Organism: Chironomus striatipennis; assembly: GCA_026123125.1. NCBI lineage: Eukaryota > Metazoa > Arthropoda > Insecta > Diptera > Chironomidae > Chironomus > Chironomus striatipennis. The sequence continues at coordinate 54,952,053 of CM047394.1, forward strand.
CGATTACACTAACTAACATCTAATAATACTTGTAAAAAAGCTAAATCGTCACATCGTAACTATTATTTGGTAATCTTAAAGTTAACTGAAATCTGATATAAAAAATTGAGTTTTTTTTGTGTCATTAGGGTAAAAAATCTAAAATTTCGGATGATTTTGAAAAAATCATCACATGAAGAATGTATTTGAAGAATTCTTTAAAACCATTGATTCCACAAATTCTAAACCAAGACTCATTTGTTCTATGACATAGAAAGTTTCATTTTCAATACTCATATCGAGTATTTGCTTCCTGTAAGCTACTCAAAATTGTCTTCAAAGTTTAAATTTAAAAATTCGGATGAAAATTTAATTTTTCGGATGAAAAAATTTAATTTTTCGGATGGTTTTTCAACAGCAATCTTTGGAAAATTTCAATTGTTTTTTTGTAAACAATAATTTTTTTGGGAAGAAAATTAATTTATTTTAGCTTTTTATGGCCAAATTAGGCATCATGTATGAACAATTTCTACATCTTTGAATTTATACAGTATCATCCTATGAAGAAACCAAAATTTAAGACACATTTTTGCCATGTTTGATGTTTTCAAAAATATTTGCTGGAATTTTTGATCATGTACATGACTGTGAACAGCCATTCTGATTTTTCGTGATATCTTTCTAATAATTCAATCAAATAAAAAATAATAAAATAAAGGCTCTTAAGTCATTTTTGTTCCTGATGGTATCTGCTCCTCAAAAATTCTCACTTGATATGAAAATCTATCCCTACATGCTTAGTTCTGGTAAACTCATTGATTTTAAAAATTTTATAGACCAAAAGGAAATGTCAAGTCACGGAAACTGCAACAGACATTCAATTTAGGTCCTGGTCGTTTTAATCCTCTTATTGATGCTCTGAAAAAGTTTTAAATGGCATTCATGGGATGTAACAATGCATCCATTATTTAATTATTTCTTAAAAGATGAAGTTTGAAGCATAAACAAAGCATTTCCATCTAAAAAAATTAATTTTATTTGTTTTGTTTACAAACGAAATATGAAATTTGTCAATGACAATTACGATTTAAGACCATCCGAAAAATTAAATTTTCGGAAATTTTCATCCGAAAAATTAAATGCAAATTTGAGGTTTAGTAAAATGGTAATTTCTCACTAATGACTGAATGAATTCAGACCAACTAAAAAGAAAAAATAAGAACACATGTGTTGCCATCAAATAAGACATCTTTTGAATATCTGGCATTTCCAAAAGTATATTTATTTTGTGTTTGAAAATTTGTTGAAATTTGTATGGAGAGGAGTAATTGACGATTTCTGAAGCCTTCTTTGACTGGAATAGTCAAAAATTGGTAAATATTAATCCAGAGTAGAATGCTTCATACTTTTGCATCATTACTTTTTTCTCTAGCAGCACAAGGTAGCCAAAAAATATTATTTTTGGTTTTTTCAACTTCATCCGAAAAATTAAATCATCCGAAATTTTAGATTTTTTACCCTAAATAAAATATATAAATATATACAAATGATATAAATAATAAAGTTTTAAAGAAATATAATTTCAAAAATATTTTTGTCAAAAAATATGAAATTTCTTATATCCTGGGTTTTACACGAAATCGGATTAATTTCACTTGTAAATTTATCTATACACAATATTGGAATAATGTCGAAAGATAAAATGTTGATAATTTATTCCGACACTGCGATGGAATAACTTCACTTACAAAATATAAGTGAAGTTATTCCTGGATCGTGTATGAACAATTTTTAAAATTCTTACAAATCTCAGGAATAACTTCACTTATATTTTATAAGTAAATTTATTCCATCACTGTGCCGGAATAACTTCACTTGGCTTATATAAGTGAAGTTATAACGGTCTAATGATAAAAATAATTTCGATCTTATTCCGAATTTGCGATTCGATGTTATTCCCTTTCGATGCTATTACTGGGCATCGTTTTATTTGTCGTCAAAACAAAAGCAAAACTTTTAAAATTTCCCCAGACTTTTTCACAACACTAAAACACATTTTAAACTTTTTCATGCAACCTTCAGAGTGAATAAAAATTTATGTCATTTAAATTGGTTGAAAAATTTTTCTCCTTAATTTTTTACGCTATTTCATCCAGTCTGATTTTTTTTATTTGAATACAGGGATCCATTAAATAAAGTTCCCTGGGTAAGCTCTTCATTTAATGATGTTCCAGGTAAATTTTAATAAATTTTCCTGACAAATTAAGATCGTCGAGGAAATATATCAACTACGACATATATTTTGCTCCGTAGATTTAAGATAAAAATAACATTAATGGCAGCCGATGGAGATGAGCATGGTGTGGGATTCTTTTTGAAAAATTTTGCGATAACAGGAAGTGAATTTGAAACTTTTTCTCAAAAAGCATCAAACAAAGTTTATCTTTTAATTAAGTTTGTGATATGAAAAGTTTTTCCATCAAGTCAGCCTCAATTTTTATTTGTGGCATATATCATCGAACGAAATTGAGATAAATAAAAAAAAACTGATAAATTCTTAAGAAAAATAAATTGCGACATAAAAATTGCCGCAATTTAGTATAAAATTCATTATGAGGCATACAACATGTGACCAGCTCTTGCAATAAAAGAAATATTTTACAGCAATTGAGATAAAAATTAATTTTTCAATTTTTTTCTTTTCCAATTTAATGAAAAATTTGAAAATAATTGGAGTAGTTGAAATGAAGCGCATTTTTTAAAAACTTCTTGACTTTTATCTCAAAAAAGGAAATTAAACTCACAAAATTACTTTATGCTGAATTTCTCAAACAAAATCTTCAATTTTAGGTCATATTCTGGAAAATATTGAATTTCAATGTAGGATGAATAAACTTTGCCAACGCCTAAGCTCATGATATGCAAATAAATTTGTGTAAAATCTATGTAAAATAGAATGAATTTAGTCAAAGAAATTTTATCTGTTTGAAATCGAAAACAATATTAATGTCTATCAACATGTCATCACTAGAAGCAATTTGTTGCACAAAGAGAAATAATAATAAAAAAAAAAAATAGAAATTTCACTAGACTTATTTTGCTAAATTCTGAAGGTAACAATTTGATAAATTTACAAAATACAAAATCTCAATGGAATAATGGTAAATTAACATTTTTATTTTAAGGAAAACTTATATAAAATTTTCTTAAAAATATATTTTGATGCACAGAATTCTTTGTATCTAAAATAATAAACAAAAATTCAGAATAAATATTGAACAAAAATTGCTTTAAAATCAACCACAAAAACTGCCAATCATTTCTTCAACTTTCTACAAAAAACTAGCTATTAACAGCAAAACGAAAGAAACAAAAAAAGGAGTATAAAGAAAAAATAAAATAATATTTATGAGAAATGAACGAATTGCAGTGAGAAGAAAAAGAAGTAAAAATAAAAAAAGAGAATGAATGCGAAAAAGAAAATGAATTAATGATTAATATGAAATGAATGAAACATCCTTTTGGCAATTTTAGCTTCGCCGTTGAAAAATTATTGCACGACGATAAAATTTATAAAGCAAAAATATAAGAAGAAGGAATAAAAAAATTGAAACGAAAAGTTTCCTCGTTATCGACATCTCAGAATAAAAAAAATTGTTGGAAGATAAGAAAAAAAAAAAAAAATCTTTTTCTTCCTTTTTTTTCCTCCTCCGCTTCAAGAATTTCATCGAAAGTCATGATGGGTTGACATCGTTGTCATCATCATGTAAATTCTATCTTTTTGGTTGAAGAATTCATGCAAATTCTAAACCGAATGATAAAAAGAAAAGAGAGTCAATAATTTAAATTTCAAAGATTTTCATAATTTCTCATCTCATTTCGTATAATTTGGAATTCAACGAAAGTAAATTTTTGTAACAATTTACCTTTCTTATTAAACTTTCATTTATGTATATTGTTAATGTTAGAACTGTAGTTGGTTGAAAGGAAAGTGTAAAGTGAGATAAAAAAGGGTTATGAGTTGGGATGTAGTGAGTATTTTGGAAGCGCATTATTGTGGAATTTACGGATTATGCAATTTTAAAGTACTTTTCTGCCAGAATTGACCGAAATTTGTTAAAATTTAATATAAATGTTACTAAGCAAAATTTACTAAAGGCTGAGAAATTTCAACATTAAAAAAAAAAAATCTATCGCATGTCAAATCTGAATTTTAGAAACAAAATTTAAATAAATATTTGGATTATAAATGTTGAAAATTCAGATTTACCTTTACTTTTGACTTGAAATCAATACTAATTTTACATTTTTTTAAAAAATTCCAAAAGAAGTAAAAATCTCAAATATAAAATCCAAAAGAACTGGAAAGATATTTAAAATGATTTACATTTAAAACCAGATTTACACACATTCAAATATTCAAAATCAAGTAACTTTTCTACCCCAGTCCTCCAAAAGTTCCCTTTAAAATTCAGTTCACCTCAAAATGCACACAACTAACCAGAAGTCACAATGAAAAATTAATTTTCCGTACAAAATGAACATACAACTCTCATCATTGTCTACGAGAAGAAAAATACAAAAGTCCTCGTGTTTCATATATCGAGGACTTCAGCGCATTTTTGGCGCGCGCGATCAGTGTAATCGAGCTACGAATTGAAAGTGTATCAAGTTTCAGGACAGACCTTGCAATATTTGCTCACATAAAAATAACGATAATTTTTACAGCAAAATGTTACAACAACAATCAAAAACCCTTCAGTTTCAATTTCACATTCGATTGTCTCATGCACAAGTAGAAAGTTTTCATTATGCACAAACTACATAACTTGCAAAACTGAATGCAAAAAACTTTTCGTAAAAAATAACGGTCAAAAAATTTTCAAATGTCAACGGTTAAAAAATATTACGGAAATTTCGTATGACGTGAAGTTGCAGTGTCGCATGTGTTGATTATTTTTCTTTGTGGAAAATTGGGTAAATATTAATTAATTAAGGTGTTTAAACACAAATTTGGGACTTTTAAATACATTTGCCGCAAATAACTCGATGAAACGAAGCTAATAAAACAAACCGGAGCTCTCTACGATGTCTAGATCATGAGATCTCGATCTTCGATTTTTTGCTGCCGATCAAAGTGTATGATTGAGCTTCCTTTTTGAAAACAAGTTTCCAAAAATGCGCTAAAAAAAATCTATCGCATGTCAAATCTGCAATGTTAGAAACAAAATTTAAATAAATATTTGGATTATAAATGTTGAAAATTCAGACTTCATCTTTTACTTTTGACTGAAACTCGGCTCAATTTTACATTTTTTTAAAAAATTTCAAAAGTTAAAGCGTAAAAATCTCAAACATAAAAATCCAAAAGAACTCGAAAGACATTTAAAACGATTTACGACTTAAACCAGATTTACACATTCAAATATCCAAAATCAAGCAACTTTTCACTCTAAACTCCTCCAAAAGTTCCCTTAAAATTCAAATTCACCCTCAAAATGCAATAAATCAATCCAGAAGTCACAATGAAAAATTAATTTTCCGTACAAAATGAACATACAACTCTCACAATTGCTGATTCACGAAAAAAAAAAGAAAAATCTCTACGATGAAAAAGGAATAAGAAGAAATTTAAAATTCGACAGGCGAAGTATCGCTCTAAGGCACTTACTCAAACTGTTGTTCGAAATAAGAATAAGGCAGAAAAAAACTTTTACGAATGAAAAGGAGAAACAAGCAATGAAAAAATAAAAGAAAAAAAAAATCAATCCAATATGAAAGCGCGCGTCTTCAGTCATTTCGTGGTAAGAATTTTACTCAGCAAAAGACGAACAAAAAAAAAAAAAATAAAGAAATTGAACTTTCACATCTTCATCATCAAATCCCTCTTTCGACGAAATTTTTTCTGTTTTTCTTTCCCTTTTTTCAGTCTTCTTTGCATCTTCAGCAGTCTCCTTTTTTAGCGACTTTCTTGCAAAACAAATTGTGATTTATAAATCACTTTGCGGGAATGAAGATGATACTAGACAGGATTTATTTTGGATTGGACACGTAGCGGTGAATGCACGTGGATGAAAGCGATTTATAATGCTTTCGGATCATTAATAAAGTCAAAAGATTTTTAGTTGTTGTTTTTTTAATTAGGTGTCAACGAAATTTTGAAATTTAATTTAAAATCAACACTTTAAGTTTAAAATTGCAAATCGACGTTTTAAATACAAAATCGTATCACAAAGTTTTTAATAATTTCATCAATCTTAACTGCGCAATTTAATTTAAAAAGTTACGTAATGATTTTTATTTTTCGAGAATTCTAAAAATTTCAATTCTTAGAACACAATTTAAATAATTCATAAAATGTTAAACATCATCAAAAGTGTTTAATTCAAAACTCAATCCACATGAATGTCAAATAAGGAGCAAATAAAAGAATTCTCAGAATCTTATGCTACATTTACAATATTAAAATTTGAAATTTTCCTTAAATATGAATTAAATTCAAATGAATTTTAAATATGCCTAATTTTATTTGAAGTTTTCTGCTCAATTTTCTACGAAACTTGATGCTTTGAAATTATGTTAAGTTATTATGTATTTATGTCAATGTAAATTTGCATTTTATTCGATTAAATATAATGAAAAATTCTGAGAAGTTAGAAGCTTCAATTAAATGCTTCTATAGCATTTAATGTCAGTTCAAGTAAAATTTTGATTGCTTTTAGTTCTAAAAAAAATAGCCATTAAAATGATAAATTCTAATTGGACCAACCAGATGCCCATCAAAATCTTTGATCATTCATTCAAGTCCTAAAAGTTTCTTTCCTTGTTTTCTTACAAAAAGTTCTTAAACTAAATCAATGAAGCGTAATTCAAAAATCAAGAAGAGGAATCCAATTCATTTTATGTATGCGAACATACATCCATACATACACTAACTTGTAAATTGCATGATAAGAAAAAGAAAGAATAAATAATAAAAATTTTAGCAGTCAATGCTATATAGGACGGGCGGTTGGTTTGAGGGTGGTGATGAAAGGGAGGTCATGAAGGCGCGACAAAAAAGATAAAGTCTTAACTTTACATCGTTAACACCATTTCCTTCCACAACATCACAAGTTAATGTTTAAAAAAAGCTTTCACAAGCAAAATTTTCTTGAACATAACTTTTTCTGTTTAATTTTTGTCTTTCCTGTTCAGTTTGTTTAAGACTGTGAGGAAATTTTTGTCAGGAATTGATTGGGAGTGTGGGGAGGTTGTGACTGGAATCTTAAGGTTTTTGAGTTGTGATGATAAATGGATTAATTTTTGATTCTCGCTTTAAGTACGAAATTCAGGAATTAAATTGGATTGAGTTGTGACTAGAGGTGAGATACTGAAGTTAAGCTGGATCTACACAACTGCCTATCTTGATTTACAAAAGATTTTGTCAGTATTATTATGTATAATTCATAAATTCATGCATTTAAATCTATATAAACCTTCAAGATATTTGTTCCGTTTTTCAATGTGAAAAAAAAAAATTGAAAAATACCAAAAATATCTGCAAAAATTCCACTAACATCTCATCATTTTCAACTAACTCACTTGATGTACAAAATAAAACATTTTTACTTCCCCATCATCTTCTTCCTTCATGTTCCTTTGCCTTCTTTTTTTTCTTTCCATACATAACGAACATTTTTTTTTCAACAGTATGGAAATTTTTAATACATAACATTAAGTCGTGCAAACGGGAGGAATGAAATATCTAAAATAAGACAGAGAGAATAAGAATGTTAGGTATGAGAAATGAATGATGGTTCGATGGTGCTTCGAAGAAGCAACGTGTGCCGAAATTTTTATGCGAATTTAAGCACAGGGAAGAGAAAGTACAGAACAAAAAAAAACATTTTTTTATTTTCTTTTATTTCTTTTTATTATATTGAGAAGGGCAAGTAAAGGCGCGAACTGAATAAATGAGTAGAAGAGAATTAAGGAAGACAAAGTTATGAAAAAAATAAATTTTGTGTGAAAAGTTTGTTAATGATGAAAAATTGGAAGGTTGTTTATTGAACAAATTGATGATTGAGAACATTTTTGAGCTATTTTTAAAACAACTTTATTAAAATAAAATTTAAATTTTGGTTTTTTGAGTCTGAGGAATTAAGTAATAAATTTTAAATAAATCTCTAAAAGACCTCAAGTTTCTATTTAAAATAAAAAAACATTTAAAATTAATACTTTCAAGTCTTGAATTTCAAGACAATTCTCAAAGCTGATCTTTCTCTTAGGAATTTATTTCCATCCCAACAGAATTCATCTTTCATTCTCAGATAAGATTCTTTCAAAACAATCCAATTTTCTATTAATGATAAATTTTTTCTCTCTCAAAAATAAAATTCATTGAGAAAATCTCAAACCATTCATGATTTATGATCACTTCCAGCGATGATGATGCTATAAATAAAGAAGAAAAAAAAAGTTTTTAAATTTTCACAAATTTTCTATCGAATTTATCGATTGTCCAGGTCAGAGATTCTATGTCTGCATGATGTGGCACTTAATTTTTTTTATCTGTCCACTTAGTAAGTAGATTCTGAATTTAAGTAAATTCCTTTCATGGATCGAATCTTAACTTAAAAATTACCACGATTTAAAGTTCCAGCACCACTGACACAATCTATTGAACTTTGAGAACGTACCATTTTCTTATTCTTCCTCCATCGAATGCTTTTCCATTTCTACTGAAATAATTCTCATTACTTCTGATCACATTACTTTATCTGCGTCACAGTACAAATTAGATTTCCACAAAAAAAGACTTGTTAGTAAATCTTTTGTATTAAGATATAAATCTCATTTACTGTGTATACGTGATAACTTCTATACTCAGGCATCAAAAATTTATACAGCTTGTGTCAAATTGAGATTTCTTGTATTTATCATCAACATTTTTGTTTTATGACGGAAGTCTTCAATGTTGCAAAATGCATTAATTTGATAAAGATTTTTTTTTGTGTACGTATTTTTTATGCCGATTTGCATTGTACTTAATAGAATGATGAGAATTACAAGAGGAGGCTTTTGTAAGGGTGTAAAATGTGGTGGATAAAGAACGTTTTGTTGGGTGATCAATGTTTTGGAGATCATTGAAATTTGAGAATATTTTCTGATGGTTTAACTAACTTGAGGGACTATAAAAATCAATATAAATCTCTAGACTGTAATTAGCATTTAGTATTGAAGACCAAACAAACCCACAAATTCCGATTACATTACACATCCCCAATAAAATTCCTCAGCTGTAAATCTCAATCCATTAGTCAAAAATCGATAGTTTTCTCCTCTTTATTCTGCATAAATGCATTTTTGCAATGTGGCATACTAACCAATGTAGAATTTAAGACATTTCAAGTGGAATGTCCATAAGAAAATTGTCATGTATTAAATTTTCTCATGGACACAAATCCCAAAACCATTAAATTTGCTTTGAGCTAGTCTTTTGCACATTTATAGAATGGAAAAAAAGTTCTTTCATTCTTTACGGCAACACGACTGAACGGCTACACAAAATCAATAAAAAGATTCTTAAGGTGGAAGAAAATCCTTGAGTAAATCATTTAGTCAGTCAGTCTGACAATATTTTCTTCTTCTTTCTTATTTTATTTTCCATCAAATTCAATTTAATTTCTACTTCAATATTATTTTTTATCTTCTTTATATTGTTTAACGAAGACAGCGAAATAACGAGAAGGAAGGAAGAGTCGAGTGAACCAAAATGAAAAAAAGAGAGAAAAAGCTCATTCTTTCCTTTTGAAACCCGATTAAAGTGAGAAATTTATCACATGAAGACAATGAGAAGAAAATGAAGATAAAAAAATTTAAAAAATTTCATGCTTGTGCTGTTCTTTTTTTGCTCGTTCTACTCCATCCTTAGTAAGTGCTTTCCTAACATGAGATTCTGCTGAATTTGTGGGTGTATTTTAAGGTTAAATATATGAAAGAATTTTTGATTCTATGAAAATTGAAGAATTTTAGAGGATTTTGGATTTTAACTGGATATTTGTAAATTATTTTTTTTATCAAGCGAAATTTAAATAGAAATCCTCCTTGTTTTTCTAACAAAAAATTTATCAAAAAATTACATAATGTTTAATTTTTGTTAATATGTTTAAAGCAGGGGCGTTTTGGGGTCAAAAATTCCCGTTTACGCCCCTGGTCTATAGTATGCACATATGTCTAAGGTCAGTTTTTTTTTCTTTTTTTTTAAAAAAAAAAAAATAATTATTGAAATTTACAAATTATAAGAGTAGTTTTGATTAAATTAGTGAAAAAATGATCAATGTCATTTATGAACAAACTTTTCGTCTGTTAAAAATCAGATAGAATTGAACAAAATTCTCCGAAACTTCAATTTCTTTTATATTAATACACAATACAATAATAATGGCATTCAAGAAGAAGTACACGAAAAGGCACAGAATAGAGAAATATATGGAACACAATAATAGAAAATTTATCATCTATAATATCCGATATAGAGTATAAGTTCCGAATCATGCTTCATTTCATATTTTGGTTATTTTTCTCTCTTATCATTCTCATCATTATCATCCATCTATTCCCAAAAAAATGCTTTTCCACATACCTCGTACTCTAATAAAAGAAGAAAAAAAATCATTCAGAGTATAGATTGAATATTATCAGTAGCCTCAAAACAAAACAAAAGAATGAGATTCTTATTGTACATGAGAAATAATGTCAATATATTACCAGCACATGAGAAATTCTGTATGACTTTATTTTTTCAGAAGTAGTAGCTAAGCAACTGAACGCACATTTCAATGAAATTTTACCAATTTTGAATAGATTTGTTTAGATAAGGATGTACTTCTATTTTGTCGGTTTACTTTGTTGTTTATTTTTAGGATGCTTTCTGATGTTGTGAATTGTGATTGTGTCTGATTTGTTGACACAATGACAAGTAATACTGATGTTTTTGAGATTTAATCAGACTGAGTTGTTATTTGAATTTTGTAGAAATTTGTGAAGTTTTTTTATTTCAATTGTCAACTAAATTAATTCATTCTGATACTTTGATGCCTTAAAATTAAGTCACTTTGAAGTGTTGAATTAGTTTAGAATCAATTTGATGCGTTGCTTTAAATTTGATTCAATCTGAAGATTTACTTGAAAATTTGAATCTTTGCTTTAAAACGCGTTGCTTTATAAATTTTAGAAATAAAGCTTTGCTTCAAAAAAAGGAATTATTTAAAGCTTAGCTTTAAACTTTAGTTAACCTCTTTAGATTCAAAGGCTTTATTTACTTTTGATTTTATCATATAATGCACAAAAGACGCAATTTCATGAAAATGTATATGTCTTTTCATGAGTCGTTATTTATATTCCTTCAGAGAAAATGTACATTATTCACAATATACTAAAGTATATTAAAATAAAAAGAAAGAAGGCAAAAAATAAAGCAGCATTGCGGGATTTAATGTAAATTAAAAACTTTTTTTTTGTGCTGTCTTCTCTCATCGAATGTGTATTTATTTGAAGACAATACGAACACACAACAACAAAAAAAAATCTGTAAAAGAACGATACATAAATAGGGTCGGAGAGATATGAAGGCTTGAAATAAGCTTGAATAAAAATGTCTCACGAATTATTTTTTCTTCAAACATCTTCTTTATCTTTTTGTGTATTTCCGTCACTCTTACGTCTCCATAACGATTTTAAGGATGTGTCGAAAGTGAAAAGGAAACCGAGAAATGTAATCGACGATTCTGGTAAAGTGTTTATGACAATATGCGTACGATTTTTATGTCGTATGCCATCATACTATAATTCCCTACTCTGAACGTGAAAGTCTCTATGACATTTCACATACGTGTACACATGTATTGTGGTTTATGTTTTAGAGACGAGAAATGTTTTTTAATTTTGATTTCATTTGTGGTGTTATTTTTTTTCGTGTTTTAAACGCAGTTTTTTGGCGGGATGTTAGGATGTACAGCTTGTTTAGTTTTGAATCAAAACTTTTGATGGACTTTGAATGATTTTATATTAGTTTTGAATTATTGAAAGTCAAATTTTGAGGTGAATGCTGAGTAACAAATTTAACAAATTACGCTTAAATGTGAGATATAGCCTTAGGGGTGTTGATATTTGATCTTGATACCACAATTCCTTACCTCGTCTCCAACTTTACTTTTAAATCAATTTTATACCAAAAATTTCCATTAAATCATTTCGTTTTATTTCCAAAAATACCACCACAAAGCAACTGAATCTCTTTTTCCTTTAGTATCAGTTTTGATGGATCAAAAGGAAATTCATCTCGTCAAAACTCAGAAGGAAGAAAGTAATCTTGATGAAATTAAAAATAAAAACCAGAAGTAATTTTTGTGATTGCTTGTGTAACGAATCGAGACAAGAACAATGCTCAGAGGAGAAAAAGTCGCTTTTTAAATCTTTCAACTTTCATCAGTTTTCGGTTGAACGAACATAAAGATTGTGATTTTTAAAAATGTCAGCAATTTAGAGGCTGTTCTAGACACAAAAGAATGAACATTGAGGAATGTCTGAGAATTCTGAAAATTTATTAATGGGTTCTGTTGTTGATTAAAAAGCAATTGACCGACTAAAAGATGAGCAAAAATATTTAATCAATTCAAAATGATCAAAACTGCTTGAAGTGAAAAAATTGACCTTTTGTAATTCCAAGAAGTTGTCTTAAAATTTAATAAATTAAATTAAGCTTTTACCTTCTGAGGTTGAGATAATAAGAATGTCAATTATATTAACAGGGGGGTTTTGGGATCAAGAATAAATTGCTTCATTAAATTTGTGGTTGAAATTTCAGCCCTTTTATGGTAGATTAAATTTATTAAAAATATAAATTTTTTCAAGCTTCACAGTGATGATTTTTTGTTATGAAAGAAAAGTCAAATGGCTTACAAAGGTTGATCTTTGAAGAGTCAATTATTAATAGAAATTAAATAATTCATAATTCTCACAACAAAAAAAAAACCTTCCAAACAAACACCTTGCAAGCACCCATAAATTACTTAGAATTTTATACATCTTAATCAACAAACCATTGGTCACTACAGCTAAAATTTCATACACATAATTAATGACTGTTTAAATATTCGACTAAATGATGATGCTTTAGTAAATATTTTCTTTACCAGTAGCTGTGTAAGTTGGTGTAAAATTTCACATAAAAGCTGCTATTTTCACAATTTTGTAATCAACTTCATATGATGTTATAACCTCTCGTAATTTTTCATGTAATTTTCACCATTTTACAACAAACTTTTAATCAATAACGTAGTAAATTTCACATGGTAATAAATTACTCGCACGTTGTTTTTATTATCAGTAGAATTGTGGAGAGAAACTAGAAAGGTGAGAAAACAAGAATTTTCGAATTTTTTGAAATATGTATCTTTAAATTTTGATTCAATTCAAATATAAATCTAAAATCAAACCAAATAAATAAAAGCAAATGAATACTTACAAAAGCACTTTAAACCGCCAAAATATTCATCATTCCACCTCCCAATAACTCATCAAATAAATTACAAGGCTATCAAAAAAACCAATTAAGCAAACCAACATCAAATATTATAAATCATCAACAAACCTAATGCTAGTCATCTGCCAATCTTAGTAAACAGCAGTCATAGTAAAGCCCCTCATGAACTTTAATATTTTTCAATGTTAATGGACTAATTTGTTACAACATTATCTTCAACCACTTCCTTCATATTTGCTTAGTATATTTTGAAGAAGCAGCAAAATAAAATAAAAAAAAATTCTTAAAGAGCAATTTTTCTACTTTCTTCTTTTTGTTGTTTTTTTTTCGAGTGAGGATGTGCTTTAGTATCTGGTAAAAGAGGAGGAAAAATAACACAGTGAAGATAAATTAGAATAAATCATTTGGAGCTTTTTTCTCCTCGTTCCATGCTGGAAAAAATTCCACAACAGCAAAAAACAAACAAAAAAAAAATAGCAAAAATCTTTTTTTTTGAGAGTCAAATTCTTTCTTGAGTTAAAAAAAACATCGACTAGTGATGAAATGGATCAAGCTTCATGTGCATATTCACATCGTTTTTAAAATTCTGGAAAATGAGCTTTTGTTCAAATTTAATGTGAATTTTTTTACGAGCCAAAAGTTTAACTTTTATTTACTCTTTATTAATACAATAAAACCATTTAAACATCAATTCAAAAATCACATCTGAATTTGTTCTTAATGATAATAGAATTCAATAAAAATAAATGCAAATTTAACTGCAAACGACATTACAACAACAAGAAATTCAAAATCAAATTTTAAGCAATTCTTTGGATTGAATTTCAATTTTTGATGCAATAGTTGTTGCAAAATGTTTTCCTTAAAGTCTGTAAAGTTATCCTGGATTGTAGGTTCCTTAATGATTGTAGTTACCATGCCTTTATTCTGTGAACGAGAAAATAAAATAATTTCTTTCAGATAGCTATTAATTTATTAATAAAATTGGGTTTAGTCTTAGATTTAGGGTTATAATCAGAAATTATGAAGAATTTCGGGGACAAGAAATTTTTTAAATTTCCTAAAAATCTTTCAATTATTTCCCAGAGTGTGGAACTGATCAAATTGATCAAACATGATCAAAAATGATCAAAAATCTATTTGATCAGTTCTACACCCTAGATTATTTCCTCAAGTACAACCCAGGTGACACAAAAAGTTAAAAACTTGAATTATTATATTTTTGTAGCACTTCTTATAATCCAAAGAACACCGAAGTTACCCCAACATTAGCTAAATCTCTGATTAGACTTAATTCTATCAATTTCAAAATTACCATTTTATCCATTTTACAGCACACAGCGCATATAATCCAAAAAGTAACTTGCGGTAAAATCAACGCAAAAAAGTGAAAAAAATTCAATCCATCCAACAACATCATGTTTGCAAGTAAATATGCGAAAAATATAATCATGATTAAACTATTGACAGTCAAGCATATTAAAGGATATGCAAATCGAGTACTGATTTCCTTTACTGATAGCCACAAAATGTTATAAATATGCGGAAATGCTATTAACTTAAAATCATCGTGTTTAATTTTTAATAAATTTTCCTTCAAAATTTGCAACCGATTTGTGAGAATTGATGCATAAAAAATGAATTTGTTGAGGTTGAGTTGATTTAAAAATGCAAAGTAAAATGATGATCCATAAAATCTCACGAATTTCTCGGATGATGAAAATTTTGTAAGTCTAATGCTGAGTGCGAATGACATGTTTAATGTCAACAAGACAATGATTCTTAGCAAATGCTGTCGATTTTCCTTTTGGTAATTCAACTCGATGTTCAAAAATCTCACAATAAAGTCATCAAGTTGGTCAATTAATTTCCATAATTTCACCTCAGATTTCTGTTGTGATAATGTGAATATAACACCAACAGTTACAGTTGTGCTCATGCTAATTAAAAGTAAAATTCCAGCATAATCTGAGCGAAACTTTAAATCGTTAGAAATTATATTCCAAACAGTTCCACAAATCAATTTTAAAATGATCAGCAAGTGGACACCGAAAATTACAAATGGCCAAAATTGCAGGAATTTAAGTCGTTTTGAAGAAGGTTTTCCAAATTTTTCAAGATCTAGTCCAAAAATCTTGAAGAATGTTACAGAAAAATAGAATTTTTGCTTAACTGAAATCATTTCCAACACTAAATGTGGATTTCAATTTTATTCAATTTCAGTTTAAAAATCGCATCGAACAATCTTTTGATAAAAATCGTGCAATTAAATATAATGCGACAAAGACAATAATATTAATGTGAGTTTCAATTCAATTAATGTATATTTGAATTTTTAATGCTTGGAATTTTAAAAGTTTTTTTAAGCCTTTTATAAAAAAAATGACTAAAAAAGATTTTTTTGAAAAAAATATCCTGGCATTTTTATGAAGAATAGTACATGAACTGTCCTTGAACGTAAAATGGTGTGAATATGAAAATGTAAAAAGGGAAAAAATTCCGTTTCTCCCTCATTTCACTTTATAAGATTACTCATTCAAATGAAGGTGATTTAGGTAAACAGCTTTTGTTAAAGCCGATAGATTTTTATATAATGGTCGAATGACGAGAATGTGAAAGCAGAAAATGAAAAAAATTGAAATAAATTTTGATGAGCTTTGTATATTGAAATTCTTGTGGGGCTTTTATATTTTCCAAAAAAAAAAAATTTTTTATTTCCGCTAATTGATTGTTTGATTCTGTCAAATCATTTATATAGCATTTCCAGTTAATTTCAATCAAAATATATACAAACCAGTTTTCACGACATCAGCTTAAAAATATCTGCTCATATCCTTCCCAAATTTTCAAGAATTTCATGTCATGGGAAAATTTATTCATACTTTTCAATATTTTTTTCCGTGATATCCGCTTCAAATGTTTGTAAGCAAAATGAAACACATCAACAGAATACGTTGAGCATCTTACCTTATTTCTGAGAAAATCTTGTTGAGTAAAGCATCAAGAACATTTTTTTTTTATTTATTGAAAAGAATCAAAGTGAATAAAGATGAAGATGTGAAAGTTTATTTCACGAGCGAATATCCTGATATTTTTTAACATAAAATGAGATTTTTATGTCTTTTTTTCTTAAAATGTCATGACGAAATCAACATACATACATACACAGATACACAAAATGTCTCGAAGATTCAGATCAGTCTTTTGAAAAAATGAATTTTTCCTTCAAGCTATTGAGTAAATAGATGTTTTTTATGTAGTATTATATCCAATAACATTGAGTGATACAGATGATGATTTAAAGATATGTAAAGAATACTCGGAAGGATTGAAAACTCACTCACCTTGAAATTGATTGGCATGTTGGTATTTTTGGCTGAAATTAATTTTTTTTTGAGGATGTAAAATGCTGGAAAAATGGGACAGTGTCCTTGGTGGAAGGTTATGATTTAGTTCTTATGTGAGAATTTTAAATTTATTAAAAAATTTTGGATGGCAATGATTACTTAATATTTTAATTCATTTACTACATTTAACTGAAACAGAATTTTTTGCAAAAATTGCAAAATTTTATTCACTTAATTTTATCAATGAACACCACAAAATAAATTCAAAGCATTACAAGGTAGAGAAAATACTTTAAATAATGACAAAAACCAAGTAAAAAAAATATCTATTAATCAAATTCACAAAAGCCCATTTAGAAAATTGAAAAAAATGCTTTGTATTAGTTTTGAACTTGGAAAAGTTTCAACTCACACACTTCAAATCTAATGTTAATGTTCATCCTACATGCAATGATTTATTCAAGGCATTTAATGAGAAAACATTTTATAATATTAAAATTTTCATTTACTTTCATTAATAAAATGAGTTGTTATTTTATATTACTAAAATATTAGTTTATGCTAATTTATGAAAATTATAATCTTTAAATTTTTATGTAATTTTTTACTTCCTCATTCTAGTCATATTTCTCCATGAACAGATCTGATTTAATAATTTTAATGATTTTTATTACTTTATAAATTATATAAACAAATATAATACACCTTAATACACTTGAAGTAATAACATAATTAGGTCCTAAATTTTAGGGTTTCCCGATTTCCCAGTCCCTGCACATTTTCGGGACCCGGGACGGGACCGAGACCGGGATTTCGCATCGGGATTTCCCCAGCATCGGGAAAGCCTCCTAAATTTGATCAACACAAAAAAGCATTTAACATTCATAGTATGAACAGCCATGTGCAAATCAATGGACAAAGATCATCAATTTAAAAATGAGACTTTCCATATAGAATTGGGACTCAGAAAATTTTCAGTTTTTGCTTAATAAAACTATGAATATCCATCAAAAGTATAACATATTATATATTTTTGAAAAGGTATTAACCTAAGCTTTCATAATATAATACCTAATCTTAATAATATAATCCAGGGTTGGAACACTAGAGGTTTAAAGTTGAGAAAATTCACAATTTTTAACTTGATCAGTTTGATATGAAAATTAAACGCTTAAATTTAACTTTAACATTAATTCGAAGCACTAATATAAGTTGTGTTTTGCCATGAAATAAAATGGCAACTTCCGCCTCTTGCTGATTTTTAATAAGTTAACAAACCTTGACAAAAAATTCTCCATACAAAATAAAAAATCAACAGAACTTTTGAAAGGAACCGCCAATTTTAATGATTTAAACAGATTCTAACAGGTAATTTTAAGGAGCATAAAGGAAAAATGCATATAAGTTGATAAAACATAAAATTCAAATTTAAAATGACGGTTGAAAATTTTCCATACAAAAATGCTCAAAAAATTTTTTATTCTTTTTATGCTTTTAACATATTTATTGCATTCAAAATTGATTCCTTTTAATGTATTTTACAATAATTTAAACTTAAACTATCATTAAAATATGTTAAAAGCATGAAAATAATAAAAAAAATTTTTAATATTTTTGTATGGAAAATTTTCAACCGTCATTTTAAATTTGAATTTTATGTTTTATCAACTTATATGCATTTTTCCTTTATGCTCCTTAAAATTACCTGTTAGAATCTGTTTAAACCATTAAAATTGGCGGTTCCTTTCAAAAGTTCTGTTGATTTTTTATTTTGTATGGAGAATTTTTTGTCAAGGTTTGTTAACTTATTAAAAATCAGCAAGAGGCGGAAGTTGCCATTTTATTTCATGGCAAAACACAACTTATATTAGTGCTTCGAATTAATGTTAAAGTTAAATTTAAGCGTTTAATTTTCATATCAAACTGATCAATTTAAAAATTGTGAATTTTCTCAACTTTAAACCTCTAGTGTTCCAACCCTGGATTATATTATTAAGATTAGGTATTATATTATGAAAGCTTAGGTTAATACCTTTTCAAAAATATATAATATGTTATACTTTTGATGGATATTCATAGTTTTATTAAGCAAAAACTGAAAATTTTCTGAGTCCCAATTCTATATGGAAAGTCTCAAATGTAAATCAATAATCTAATCACAAATTTTAATTCATTTCAACCGTCTGAATCAACCAACCTATAATTGCATATTTTAAAAACATTGAATTTTTGAGAAAACAATATACAAGAGGCTATAAAGTTAATAGCTAATAGTGTTTAGAAATGTTTTTGAATTTTATTATGACTTTCTAGTACCTATATTTTGATTTTTAGTTTTCACTCAAATCAGACGTAAAAGACACCGTGGAAATAAAATAAAATAACAGAAAAAAATCATCATGCAAAATATTCAGCTAAAGCTCTCATTTGCTGTGAAATTCTTTAAATTTTTTGGAGTCTATTACGAGAAGTTCCAGCTGACAACCTACCAGCAAAAATGGAAATTTATAAAAATTATCCAATATTGGCCGATATTAATATTCAGTTTTCACATCGTTCTGGTTGCTTTTTCAGCAATGATTTTAAGCACAGCTCTAATTTTTGGCTTTTTAAATATCAGAAATAATTTTATGATTGTAATTAGTTTGATAGTTCATACAATCACTTCAGTAATTTCCATTTCTTTTACATACTATCATCACATCATTAAGCATTTGTGGAATTTAATTAGTAAGCTTGATGAATATATTGTGAGATTTTTGGAGATTGATATTGACTATAGATGCGAAAATCGACTTTACATTAGAGATATTGTATTTCTAATCATATCTAATGCTTTACTGGGATTGATTTTGTCACGTTCCAATTTCACAACATCTGTAGAGTTTCAGCAATTTTTAACAGTTGGAAAATATCTTGTTATCCATAATCAACTTAATAGCCAGAAATGCATCTTTTTTGTTGCAATAATCTGCAACAGGCTTAAAATTATTGTTGAAAACTTCAAAGAAATCAAAAATGAAGAATACAAACTTATAGTTTTACAACAAATTTATTCAACTATCTGGAAATCATCGAGACTTATTGCAAAAATTTTTTACTTTCCGATGATTTTGCATGTTTTAAATTTTACTGTCGATTTTATTTTATTTGGACACTTAACGGCGATTGATATTAAGAAGCAAGCTTTCAGTGTTGTGCATTTTGTTACACTTCTTGGACCTGATTTATTTCTTGGATTTTATTGCTACCACGGAGAAAAATTATTTAAATTTGTAAGAATTGAGTCATTAAAATCATATTGAATAATTTTTTTAAGTTTTTTTTTTACAGCGAAGACCAACATTTTCATCAATTTTGGATAACGGTATTGATGAAAGTTATAGTGAGTCATTGATACTTCAAGCATGGCATCAAAGGATTGAATTTGATCTTAAAGGATTTTGCATTTGCAACCATGAGTTGATGGTACAAATTATAAATTTTTCTATGGTTTATTACCTTACATTTGTTGGATTTCATGTTTATCAGTAGAATTTATACGGAAATTAAACTTTTTCATAGCATTAAAAAAATGTGATTTTAAAAGGACTCTTTCAGATTTTTTTTGTAGTTGAAAATTTCATTTTCGTCCGAAATTAACGATCATTTTTCAGAAAAGAACAATAGAATTCTAGGAAATTCAATTGTTCCCCCCCCCCCTTGGACGTCATTTATGAACGAACCCTAAAGAAGTCAATGTAAAAAATCATTTTATGACAAAACATCCTCTTTTTTTCTCCAATTTGCTAGGGTTTGGGGAAAAAATCCCAAATCCCCCTTAAATTTTTCGTTCCATGCAAAAAAAATTTCAACCTCCCCTCCATACACAACAATCATAGCAGTCAAAAAAGATATTATTTCTTGCCTTGACAATCAAATTCGTTTTTATCAAACGTTTTCAATCTCAACTCTTTGAAATAACTAGATTTAGGAGGCATTCATAAATTTGATTGAATTTTATAAAATATTGAATATTGCATGAATATAGTATCGATGGCCTCTCAAGTTAACTAGAAATATTGCGATTAAAAAATTGATTTCACTTAATGGCTCTCTAGTTTAGACTGTATTGAAATTTTCATTCAAACAAGACATAAAAATCACAATAAATAAAACATAAAGTTGCTGAAGTTTAAATTTAATCAACGGACTAATATGCAAAATATAAAGCTTAAACTTTCATTTGCTGTAAAATTGTTCAAATTTTTTGGTGTCTATTACGAAAAGTTTCAACTGAAATCGTTGCAAAAATATTTTCCTATAAATTTACTCCGAAAATTTATTGAATTTTGGCCGATTTTAGTGTTCTACTTTCACATCGTTCTAATTGTTTTTTCAACAATGATTGTAATCACAGCTTTAATTTTTGGCTATTTGCACATCAGAGATAGTTTTATGATGATTATGAGCTTAGTAGTTCACATTATTTCGGCTATAATTTCAACTTTTTTAACATTTTATCAACGGAAAAATATCAAAGATTTATGGAATTTGATAAGCCAACTTGATGACTATATTGTAAAGTTTTTGGAGATTAGTATTGACTATAGACGCGAAAATCGTCAGCACATTGTTAAGATTACAATCTTAATTGCCACTAACATTTCGTTTGGATTGATTTTGTCGCGTTCAAATTTCACATCATCTGTAGATTTTCAAAGATTTGGAACAGTTGGAAAATATTTTGTTCTTCTAAATCAACTTAACAGCCACAAGTCATCTTTTGTGTTTTTATGTCAACTTTATATTTTTTGGCCATTTGATCGCAATTGATATTGAGAGCAATTCTTTTAATGTCATTCATTCTGTGGTGTTCCTTGGTCCTCATTTGTTTCTTGGATTTTATTGCTATCACGGTGAATTATTAGCAAAATTCGTAAGTACTGAATTAATATTTTTAAATTCTAAAAATTCACTTATTAACTATTGTTCATAGCGAAAGCCTTTATTATCATCCATTGTACAAAACTGTCATAATGAAAACTTTAATGAGTTATTAATACTTCAAATTTGGCATCAAAAGATTGAATTCGATCTTAAAGGATTCTGCATTTTTAATTATGCACTAAATGTTCAAATTGTTGATTTTTCTTTAATGCTTTATCTAACTTTCATCGGATTTTATGTTTACTAAGTTTTGGTTCATGTTTTAAATAAAAATTTTGTTTTACACTATGATGTATTGTATTCTAAAGTTTCACGTATTTTAAGAGAATGTATGTCAATTTGCATAACTGTTTGGGACCGAAAAAATCTTATCCAAGTTAAAATGTTCATTTTTAACAAACAAAATTTCCTTTAAAAAAATTATTTTTTTTTTGTTTTTGAAAATTTGTATGTCAGATATTTTGTCATTTCCAATGATGACACATGCATGTTCTTTGAAAAAAATTTGAAAATAATTTTTCGTTTGCTTGAAAAAGTGTTTTTGTAAAAGTAATAGTTTGTAATATGTGGTCAACAAACATTTCATTTGCAATAAAAAAATAATTCACAGAGTTTTATCATTTTTCATTTCATTTACCTTATTTCTTTTATTCGAGTTAGACTTTGCAACAATAAAATTGCTGGAAAATAATATTTTTGCTAAAGTTTAAAAAGTTTTCAATAATTCTGAAATTTTGCTTGAATTAAAGATTTTAAAATTTATTAAAAAAGTAAAAATAAAATGTTAAATGTCAGGCTTAAACTTTCATATACACTTAATTTCTTAAAATTATTCGGTGTTTATTTAGAAAAATGCGATGAAAAAGCAACAAAATTTCAAGTTTTTATAGACTATTGGTCAATTCTTATGTTTAGTATAAATATTATAGTCATTACAGTTTCATCATTTCTGTTATCTTATTTAATGGTTTTTGGGTCTTTAAATTTTAAAGAAAATTTTATGTTGATCATTAATTCAATAATTCATATTATATCCGGAGTATTTTGTGTTTCGTCCACATTTTATTATCGAAAAAAAGTCAATCGATTATGGAAATTAATTGTTCAACTTGATGATTACATAACTAGATTTTTGGAAATTGACATTAATTATAGGCGTGAAAATGTTCTTCAAATAGCTCTGATTGTTGGTGTGATGTTTGTTACTTTCACATTCGGTGCAATCATTTCCATTTCTGACTTCACTTCATCGGCAAACTTTGATGAATATTTCAATGTTCAGATATTTTTTATCATTTTAAATCATCTCAATAGTCACAAATGTGTCTTTTTTCTGTTAATAATCTGCAAAAGATTAAGAATTGTTGTAGAAAATTATGATAGAATCAAACAAGACGACCATAAACTTATGACTTTGATGAAAGTTTATACAATTGTATGGCAGATGAATAAAAAAATTAAAAAATATTTTAATCCTTTGATGGTCGTACACTTAATTTGTTTCTATGCAAACCATAGTTTTTGTGCGCAATTCACATCCATTGATATTGAGAAAAATTCTTTACATGGTACTCATTTGATTACACTTTTTGCACCGCACATTTTTCTCTTCGTTTATTGCAGCTGTGGTGAAAAACTTCGAAAAGCAGTAAGTATAATAATTATTAAGAAACTTATAAAAAGACATTCAATGTCAATTTTCTTTAACAGAATGATTCTTTTGTTTCTTTAACAATAAACGAAACATGTGTCCAAGAAAATTTTGGAGACTGCATAAGTCTTCAAACTTGGCATCAAAAACTTGAATTTGATCTTCAAGGGATTTGCGTTAGCAATCATGAATTGTTTGTTGACAACGTCTGTTACTCACTCATGTTTCATTCAGTTTTCCTTGGATTTTACGTGTATTAAGAAAATTTGGAATTTTTATTGCATTGGATTTTGATTATTAATCATATTATCAACCAATATTAAGGCATTAGGTATTTTTCTGTAAACTATGTTTATAATGAAATTTATAAACCAACGTCAAGTTTAATGTAAAAAGATATGCTTTAAAAAAAGTTTTTGACTTTTTGTTTGAGTTTTTGAAGTTTGATCACGATTTGATGGTTGACTTGGTGCATGTCCACAAGCCAGAGACATCACTTTGCGATGGCCATAAATCCCAAATATATCAAAAATTTAGTTCAAAACTGCTCAACGGACGTAAGAATAAAATTTTGTGTTGTGCAGGGTTTTGCAATAAAATTTATAAAAAAAAAAATAAAATTTCTATTTTTGAGTCAAAAGTTTTGACTAGAAATTTAAAAAAAAAAAACTAGAAATAAAAAATTTAATCAAAAGCGTTGCAAATTTAAAATTAAATGTTTAAACTTTCAGAACTTTACCCAATTTCATCTTTTTCAAACATTTTTTAAAGGTAAAAAGAAGAATGAAAAATATCCTAAAAAGAATAAAAACAAAAAAACTGGACCAAAACAATAATAAAAAATATTTTCATCTCCGCATTCACGAAAAATCGAGAATAGGGACAAAAAGAAGATTTGTTTGCTTAGCTTTTATACACGTACCATACACAAATATCGAAGGTATTTAAATTCATCATTGAAATCATCAATTCATTATTTCCTTAGCTTTATTTATAGATACACTGCTTGTTTTCTTTTTGAGCTCATACGAGCTTTAATTTTCAGCAGAAATTGTTATTTTTTATTTGTTTTCAAAAAAAGTTAAATTTAAGAAAAATTTTCACTTAAAAATTTTTTTTGGCTCTATTTTTATCTAATTTTAGACTTATTATTTTTAATGACCACTTTTTCATTTCAATTATTCTAATTTTGTACCTAACATCCCCTCAAAATCCACTTAAACGTCCTATAAACTCACCAAAAAAATCTGTTTTTCCTCATTTCCATTAAACACACCACAAAATCTTCCTCCAACAAATCACCTCACCCCAATTTCAAGTACTTTTATATCTTTATGATTTGCTTAATATAAATAAAATTTAGGAAATGAGAAATTGAAATTTTTATGATGCCAATAAGAAAAAGATTTCTATTTTTTTTTTGTGTGACTATTAAATTGGCAAAGCCGGCTACACGTGGCTACAAATGGAAGGAAAGCTTTAAGATCCTCAGAGTCTGAAAAAAGTTATGAAATATTTACACTTCGGAAATAAATATTCATATTTTTTTGTCTCTTGCTTTTTATTTAAACAAACAGAACAGAAAGAGATGTCGAGAGGAAATAAAAATTGATACATAAGCCAATTTTAAGTAGAAAAGTCTACAGACATTAAAAGCTATAAATTTTCATTTCTATGTCACATGGGAAATGTTTGCTTGTTTTTATTTATTTATTTTTTCCTTTTTGATGCATTTTTAGATAGGAATATGGAATTATGGTATTTCCGATGGAAATGTTTAGCCTTGAGCTTGAAGAAGTGTGATTTGGAGTTTGTGATATGAAATGTGAAGCTTTAGAACTATATTACACCAAGAATTCAATGAGATTTTAAATCGCCGCTTTGAAATTCAATTCAAATATTTGAATTTTTTAAAGTTTAGCTTTTTAAAGTCGTTGTTTTAAATCTCAGATTTATTCGAAGCCAATAGTTTTTTTTTTTGAGATGGAATCCTTCGGTGTTATCGTACTTTTCATGCTTCTCTTTAAACACAAGAGAAAAAGAAACTCTGATATAAAAAACCATAATCAAAAAAGAAAACTGCATCCATTGCGATACATTTACGGATATTGCGCTGGAAGGCTGAGAAACAAAAAAAAATTATGGTCGCGTGTTAGAAAAATTTAAAAGCTATTTTTACTCTGTCTAAATGCATTTTTTCTATCCATTTAGTAATGCAAAAAAGGTCTGATATGATCAACATGTTAGAGAATAGGATTAAATGGACGCGAGGGATGAAATATACGAAATATGTTAAAGTGAACTTGTGAAATGTGTCCAATGAGTTATGATGTGGAAATGGAATAATGCATAGCATGAATTTTTGATACTAGCTTTTAAGGCATAAAAAATTGAACTAAATTTTTTTTTTTTGCATCTCAATACGGAATATCAGCAAAATGAAATATTTTTCTTCCAAATATGCATGAAAAGAATTGTAGTTTTTTTTGTTGTAATTTTAAATTAGGATGGATGCGGATGTTGCTCGTTACGCAAATTGTAAGAAAGAATTTGAAGTTTTTGTGTAAATTTTACAGTTGGTTGTAAAGCAAAAGTTTTGCTTAATTTAATAAAAAAATTATGGAATTGAAGCTTAGCTTTTAAGCAAATCAACGTTTTAAAGCTTTGACTCAAGTAAATCATTGCCTTGTTTTGATTCTAATAATGAGTTGCTAATTATCTTTGCAAAAAAAAAAAATTAAACCTAAAATGATACCATATCAACATGTGGAAGTAAAAGTTACAAATTAACTTTATAACGACAAAGACTTAACAAAATATCGAATCCAACTATTGCAAGCTCAAAACTATAATTTTTCTCAACAAATCTTTTCTTCAAACATCTTCAAGGAACAAAACTTTTTTTTTCAAATATACAAGCGAAATTTATAGAGTAAACTTTTTTCTCTGTCACATCCGCTTAATGTTACTTTACAATCGTCTGTAACAGATAATTTACAATTGTAGTGACAACAACTATGCATACGACAAATAACAAGAGAAGAACGAGATGATAATGAGAATAAAATAAACTTTATTTTTGTGAGTGTGTATGAAGTATGTGCAACAGACAGTAAAATTACTTCAGTCAATTTAGCAAACATTATAATGGAATGTGCTTACTTTAGTGCTCATTAAAATACTATGAATGGATTTTTGCCACTGCATTTATTTCTCCATGAATGTGGAAAATTCAATTTTTTCATGTTCATTTTTTGATGATCAAAATTTATGTCTCTCATATGTTCAACTTCATTAGATTCATATTCTTTCATTGCATCATAAAATATTCAATATTTGTAGTTTTTTTCTGTTAGAAATGATTTTACAAGTTTTTGATTCATAAAAAGACTTTTTATTGCAATTTAAGAACCTGAAATTTATGAGCACAAAATGGAAGATATTAAAGTTGAATGGAAAAATTGAGGTTAGTTCTCAATCATGGTTCAGAATAACAAGTATGAAAAATTATGAAATGGGGTTTTTTGAACTTTTAAATGAAGCCAATTAAAATGTATTTTATGATGTTTCATGTCAAGTTTTTTTAAATCAATTAAATTTGGAATTTCTGGTAATTTTTCATTTTTGATCAAGACTTAAAAACTTTTTACATTTTTACATTTTAAATTTTAATTTTTTTAATCATATCAAAAAAAAAAAAAAAAAATCGACAGTAAAATAAAAATCAGAAAAATTGACAAAATTTTAATTTTTTTAAAAATATTTTGAAGAAATTGCTCTCAAAAAAATTAAATGAAGATGAATCAATAAAATTGACCATAACAAGAACTTGTTCAATTGCATCTCGTTGAAAAGAGATCAATGATAAGGTAGAGAGTCCATAACAATAAAGAGAACAAAATGACGATATAAAAATGTAATTTGATTTTCTTGAACGACCATTATCGAACAATATTGCTGACTCATTCGAATCATCTTGATGGAAGTGACGAAAGCGAAAGTAAAGAAGATAAAGAAATGTGTGAAACTTTAATGTGCTGAATTATCAGATTATGTCCATTAAAGTGCTTTAAAAAATAATCAAAAAGTGTTTAAAGTTTGCTCGTTAATTCGCTCATCTTTTTTTTGTGGACAGATGGTCTATAAAAAATTACGTAGTTGACTATAAAAATAAAGCAATTAAAACTTAAAAAAAAATATTTAAAAATAAAAAATTGTACGAGAATCAAGTCTAGACTTTTATTGCAGCTTCTCTTCAAGCACTTCCGAGAAAATTACAATCGTGGTGTAACTAAAGAGATGGAATATTGCAACTGGTAATTAGTATAATGAGGACGAGTGTTAATTATTTCGATGACCTCGCAGCGAAAATGCTGAGCTAAGTTTGGATTTTTTTCTGGTGAATTTTCTCTGTCACTGCACTTTTTGTTGTGAAATGATTCCGTAAATTATTATTATGGTAGTTATAACGATTTAAAGAGAAAATTATGCTAATTAGTGAAATATAAGTTACTCTGTGAAGGTCAGTTTTTGATTGCAGTTGAAAATTTTTGAATTATTAAACTAGTTAAGGCACTTTTAGCTAGTAAATTAAATGATTTGAGTAATGTAATCCTTAGTAGCGATTTGATTTATTTTTTTTTTTGTTCAATATCTTCAGATTTTGACTCTATAAATGATTTAAATGAAAAACTATTAAGGGAACGTTTATAAAATTTGTAATGCCAAAACTGATCATTTTTGACCATGCCTGATCGTAATAAACTTTGTTAGGGATTTTCAAAAAAAAATATATCGTAACAAAATCTGAGACCCCTCCCCAATTCCTTAAGCGTTACGCTGAGAATTTTACGAACGACCAATAACTAAACATTAATTTTCGAAAAATTCTAATTAAAAGCACCTTTAAGCTCCAAAAGCATGAAAACACAAGTTTATTTTCATCCTCAAAAAAGCTCAACCATGTTTTCCTTTGTATTAAATTTCCATAAAAATGCGATTCTACCTTCACACACAACTTACGTATGTACATTAACAATAAAGAAACAACGAGAATCTACGTCTTTTAGCTACAATCTACTCATAATTTTTATTTCGACATGTAAAAATATTCATACTTAAAACGATAAGCAAACATTTGCATCCCATTAGCAATATATATATATTTTTTTATATATTTAGAATTTTAAATCCTTTTCGTGAATTTATATTGAGAGCTTGTGCGAGATAAATTCAACCCGCACGTTTACTTTTCCCCTCTTTTTAATAATTTTTGTAGTAAAAAAAAATTATTTTCTCATCGGATGTGGTGAAAATTAATTTTTAATGTTTGAACATAAAATTTTCACATTTTCCATTCTTTTGGGCTTTGTTTGTGTGTTATCACAATCTCGAAAAACTTAATTTTATTCCATGAATATGAAAATTCATCACTTCAATGCACAGCTTATGTGTGGATGATGTTAATAGTAGTTATGATGCATTTATGATTCATTTTAAATTATAAACCTTATTCG
Organism: Chironomus striatipennis; assembly: GCA_026123125.1. NCBI lineage: Eukaryota > Metazoa > Arthropoda > Insecta > Diptera > Chironomidae > Chironomus > Chironomus striatipennis. The sequence goes on from CM047394.1 coordinate 54,981,003, forward strand.
TGAATGATTTTGAGTATTTTTTGTTTTGAAATATGAAAAATGAGGTTGAAATTTTTGACGCTGGTTTATGGATGAGATTTTAAGAGTTTAATGGATTTTTCAATTTAATTTCCAAAATTTATAAATTTTTAAGTAAAATGATGTTTGGATTTTAAATCTATCCATTGTTTAATACACAAGCATTCGACTAATACTTGTTATATTTTTCAATTTGATTCCAACGAATTCAAAACAATTTTCTATTATAAAAGCTCTACAACAAACCAAAATCCATTTTAGTTCACTCAAAATTTATAAAACTGATTGCTTAAACTCAAAACAACTGCAGTTTATTTATTTTTTTGAAAAAATTTTGAGGACCTTAAAAGTACAAAACATAAATAAAATAAATGAATATAAATTTCCTCTAAAATACAAAAAAACATCAAAAAACAGCAATTCACATTTATGCATGATTTTTTTTTTGTTCACATGTAAGGTTATTGACATTCATGAATGCTTTTTTCCACGTCTGTATATGATGATTTTATGAAATTTTCATGCAAAATAATGACGGTTGTAGAAAATAAAAGCCTGTAATTCATCACAGACAAAGAATGAATGAGTGTGTAAAAAACAATTTGCATAAATTTAATTTTCACTATCATCATACATCTATTTATTCATGGTTATGCATGAGTCTGTCATACAAAATGTTGTATTTGTTATGCTCACATATTTCACTTTATAATATTTTTAAATGATTCTATGGTGTGGGTTTTTGTGACGTTGGTTGGAGTGAAAGGATTGCAAAAGTGCTATTGAGCTTTGAATTTAGTTTGGATTTAATTTTTTGGAATTTTCATAAAAAATATGAATTTTAAATTTAATCTTAATGTTAAAAATTTAAAAACTTGAAAAATTAAAAATTAAGTTATTTTAATATAAAAAAATTTTAAAATATAAATTAACTAAGTACTAAGTAGTTTAATTTTTTTAGCTCAGTTTTTTAAAAAAACAAATTAAATTTTAATAAAAAATTTAGCAAAACTTTTTTAAGCTTTAAAAATTTTTAGCAAATAAATTCAAGCAACTTCCAATCCGCTTTAAAAACCTCCCACATGAACGCATATAAATAAGTAAATGAATTTTTAATGGCACAATATACTAAAAATACAGCTTTTAGCTCCCATTTTACCTTATTATAATTTCGCGGGTGATTAAATTTAATTTTGCTCACTGATGTTTTTTTCTTTCGTCACTTAAAAAATTCTTACTCTCCCCTTTCTATCATAATTTTCCCCATTCTTTACCTACATTTTTGTATATGATGTCGAGAAAATTCTCATGCAAATATGAGTCATAAAATTTCTTTATTTCGATGTTATTTATAAACACTCAGCATAATTCTCTACCTGATAAATGTGTGACACGAAAAAATTAATAAAATAATAGAACAAAGGTGAGAGAATTTAATGGATGGAACATGGGAAAGAGGTGAAATTTTTAAAGTCTTAAACAATTTTTTTTTCCAAATTTAAATAAAAATTGAGGAAATAAATACTTTAAAATGAAAAGGGGGTTTTAAGTAATTTGAATTTTTGCTTACTTCATAGAATTTTCTTCCTGGAAGATGTTTACATTTTGTGTCTCTTCCTTCTGGTATTTTGCTGATGATGCAAATATGTTAAAGTTTAAAGTATGTGATAGTAATTTTTTATTCCAGTATAACAGTCAATTTCTTTTATTAATTCATGTGAAAGTCATGGGTTTATTAGGAAAAAAAATAATTGTTCATTTTAAAATTGTTTTGAATTTCTAATCTCAACAATTTCATCAAACTGGTTTATTAATTTTGGAGATGATTAAATTAATCCATAACCCCAAATAGAATGAATCATACAATTTGAAGAATAAAGCTTGAAGAATAAAGCTTCTGCGGTTTATTTTCAATCAAAAGTCTTATAATTTTATGAAATGAATTATTGACCACCAAATTGATTTACAGAAAAGATTATTTGAGCGAATACAGTTTGATAAATTGAACAGTGTATCATAAGAGATAACAAATTTCAGTTTCTTTAGAAATGAAGACAATGTTCCAGATTTGCGGTTTGGTTGACATATTGTTTGACAAAATCAATTAAACTTTCTTATCACTTATTAACATTATTAGCAAATTTTGAATATAAATTTTTGCTTGACTAACTCTAATAAAAAAAATCGCATTTACAAGCCAATATGAAATTGTTGCCATTAGAAATTAAAATATTGTTAACTGTAAATAAAAATTTTTTAAAAAAAATATTCATATTAAATTAGCAAGACAAACAAATTATTTTTTTTTAAAGTTCTTAAATTGGGAAATTTATTTTATTACTAAAATTCAATTAAATCTCTTAAAAACAACTTTGCATTCATTCAAAACCATCGCAACCAACATAATCTACATAAATTTCAACTAAAGTTTTTTTCTGGCTTAGCAATATCAATTCATATCTTACATTTATAAATCGTTTATTTTTCCTAGAAATTCCCTTCATCATTCTTATAATCTCATCACAACGTTCTTCATATACAACATCCTATTTAGAAATTGTTACATCACAATATATGCAGATGTAAAGTAATAAAACGAAGGAAAATAACGAGAAACATAATTGAAAAATTTTCATTCAAACATAAACCTTTAAGGGGGGGTATTGGCATATATACACAACAGAGAGTTATTAATGAAGAAATATGAAGGATGGCTTTTGTACAAAAATATTTTGTGTTCATTAGGATTATGGATAAAACGGAGTATATGACATAATATCGTTACTTTTTTTCATTTATTTGTGTCATAACATAATAACTTCCTGCTGAGATGTATGTATATGACATAATAAATAAAACTCTGTGGTAAGTTGGTGTTATCAAAGCATATATGGAATTTATTCATAACCCTTTTTTCACTTAACGGACCAATAATTAAATTAGAAAGTTTATGAGTTAGCAAGAATAATTAGAGATGGAGTTAAAAAATTTGTTTTTTGGGAGGAGAAATTTATAATAATTTGAGGAAATGGAGCTTATCATTTAGTCAAAAATCAATTAAAATGATGACTCATAAAGAAATTACTCCAAAAATTAAATCAGCGACTTAAAATTTGTAGCAATGACTTAAAATTGAAGTGACAACTTGAAATTTAAGTAACGATCTAAAATTAAAACAATGGGTTAAAATTGAAGCAATGATTTAAAACTGAAGTGACGATTTGAAATTGATGCAGTGACTTAAAATTTAAGCAAAGATTTTGAATTGTAGTGACGGCTTGAAGCTATAGGAATTATTTGTAATTCAAGGAAATTTGTAAAATAATAACAGTATTGGTCCAAATAAAGATGTAACTTTTATTAAAATTTTTTCAAAAGTGAGGATTTAAAGTTGAAGCATTGACTTAATAATCGACAATGTGAGTTCAAATATTAATTTAAAAAAGGAAACTTAAGTCAATGCGTTATTTTAAAGCAACGATTTACCACAAACAGCTTAATACACAAATAAAAGTAGAAACCTGTAATTTAACCGATTTATTCTGACATTATCGTTTTAAAAGCAACACATCCTTAGCATATTATACAATATGAAAAATGATTCTTCCTGTTCGTCATACATACTTGTAGCACGAATGTTATGTACTCATTCCTCCCAACATTAATTATGTCAATATTTGTGAATGATAACACAAGCGTGTAATAAAAAAAGGAAACATGTCCCAATTTTTATCCATAATTGTTTATGAAAACAGGTTGATGTGTGAATTGAATGACTTGGCAAAAAAAATCTATTTTGTTCTATTTGTGGTTTTAATTTTGTTTTATATCTTTTGTTAGTCACATCTATAATGAAATATTTACAGTTCCAATTTCGGTAAACTAATTTATAATTTTCATAGTCATCGAAAAAATAAACAAAAGTGCTCATAAATCCTGTATTTATCCACACTTTCTTATTTTCATTTCTAATAACATTTTTACCAAAAGAAAATATAATAAAATTTCCTCTTATTGCTTCCAATAATCTCTCTCTGTACTTTCATAAAATATCTACGATTGCCCCCGGTGCTGGTGCAGAACGAAAATCTGTCAACCTTACTTGGGACTAAATAAATTGACAATTCGCATTGGCTCTCTCACCCACACGTGTGGTCATGAAAATGTTTTCTACTTTCCTTTTATTTTTTTTCTTTTACATGCATCTATATTTGGATATGAAATTAGCTTTAATCGGTCAATTGAAAAAATCGAGAACTTCTAATTAGGTATATTTGGATTTGGAGAATTGTGGAGATTTGATTGAGAAAAATAAGAGTTAATGCTGATTTTAATGAAATTTAGTATATTCTGGTTTAATTGTTGATCAGAGTTATGCATTTTTGAACAAACTTTAAGTCGCATTGAATCTGGCAATGTCGAATACCTGGAAATTATGATTTCCATCATAACAATTTTAATTAGTTGCATATTGATGAGTGTTGTCTTGGCAACATGCTTTATTGTCAATTATATAAAACAATAATTGAAATCAACAATACAGTTCCAACAATACAGTTCGTTCAGCATTAAAATACTCAATAATAAAATTTTCCACTTAATGGCCAATTTTCCAGATGACTTTAATTTGATGACAATATAATTTGATAATTACGCACAAATGCGACGAAACTTGAGTAATGAAATTTGGGTCAATCAAATTAAAGACTAGATTGAGTTAAAAAATATTTCTATATTCAGAAATTGTATTTCATGAAATGTTAAATTCTATATTGAGTAATTAATTGAATTACTTGTGTGACTTAGGTATTGAATAATTAATATATTTTTGATTGCTTGGTTTGCTTGGTTTACGTGGTCATAGATTTTGAGGAATTCTTGGCCATTAATTAAAATTTGAGGTAATAATTTTGATTTGTTAGTTTGAGAGGGGTTTTGATGGTTATAATAATGTATTTGATAGATTTAATTGATCTTATTTTGATTCCTTGATATTTGGGGGGAATTTTCAATGACTTACTCAAAATTGAAATTAAATTTATCTTCATCCTTGATTAAAACTTGTAAAAATTTTCTCAATCTTCATCAATCAAATATTGTCAACAAAATTTTTACTTTAAAACTCAATTTTCTTTAAAGCTCCATTAAAAAAAGTTTCACAAAGCTTCAAAAAATTCATTAAAAACGAGCAATTTAAGAATCGATCGACTACAATCATTACATAATGACGTGTCGTTATAAAAAAATGAGAATCTAGCGATTTGTAACAAGAATTGACAGCATAAAATTACTTTTTTTATGTCTTTAATGATGATAAATTATTGAATTGTTATTTTATGTCAATAATGGAAATTTTTAAAGAGTACAACATAAAGGAAAATGTTCATAAATTCACGTGTAGGTACCTGTAATGTGATATTAGAGTAATGCTTTTGTGATTGTTGTGTTTCTAATCGGATTTCAATAAAAGGAAATTGTTTGTATGTTATGTTAATTTGAGAGACATTACAGAGTTGATAATGGAGGTATGAAGAAGATGTTTGTTGGAACTTAGCTTTATTACTGATTTGACTTTACACACTGATGAATTTGACATGCAAATTAGGTAATTATGGGAGAAGCTTCGATGGAAATTCTTGATAAATTTGAATTTATGAATCTTAATAATTGTAGTTACACAAAAAACGACTTCTTAAACTCCCTTCCTCCCCTAATCGAATGAACTATGTGATCGGTAACTAATCATTTGCAAAAATCTCCATAAGAAACTTTTTAATAATTTATATTAATAAAATTTCAAAAATCAACTTCTGCAATTCCAAGATAATTTATTATGTAAATAATGTAAATATTTTGATTCATCACACAAAAAACATGTATAGACTTATTACATCTAAATTATGTTTACAAGAATATTAATATGAGATTTTATAGCTTCCTTCGAAATAATTTATCGCAATAATAATAGAGATCAATGTTTGTGACGTGAGAAATATGTTGCGATACATAATTTTAATTAATTTAAATGTTTCTCTATCATATCCTATCTTGATGATTAATTTCCTCTTTAAGTATCAAAGCAATTAGTATTCAATTTGCATGTCTTTTTCTCTTTTCTGTCTCGTACCGACTCGTTTTATGCTAATTTATTGTATATGTGATCACACACATGTATGGATAGATTTTCAAAATTATATTATCATAGATAATGAGATATCAATTATGTTGGTGAAACATATTGTGTGCAAAACTAATAACAATAATGTATGTCAACGACTAATACTATTATGTGGAGTTTTTGTGCCATAAATGATGAGATTTTCGTGAAAGCGTTGATAGGAAAATTGCCAGCATGCATGCCTGACTGAATGTTGTTCGTGGGGGTTGACTGAAGCTGATGGGGATTTTTAAAATTAAATTTTTGGAATGGGTGACGATTCTATGATTTACTTTGATGGAAATATACAGAATGGATGAGAACTCAACAAAGATACAATTAAAAATGTTGAAGTATAGTTAGTGAATGCATGTATTTCAGGATCCTATCAACTTCAAACAAAATTATTATTTTGTAAATATGGAATTAAAATTAATTAAAAACTGAATGCAATTTTTTCGGCATAATGTTCATTGAATTTTAACATCATTTTGATCATCAAATCAAGGATACAGTCCCATTCAATCAGAATCTCATTTCATTCAACTTATTGAATATAATTATTGACGTCACAGTTGTGCGTTCCAAAATTTAATTAATAATATAACATAAATAATCTCGCCAATGTATAAATTTTACGCCTCATTAAACGTTTTCCTCAAATTTCCAATAAATTATTCTGTTGTTAGGTGTTTATTAATATCTAAAGTTCAATTAGAGAGGTCAGAGAATGGAAAAGAATTTGGCCTTTTTTGACTTGGTTGGCCACTGGCTGATTGTAAATTAATGACTGATTTTGTTAATTTATTTTTAACTGGGGGAAGTGATCAAAATTTTTGATGCTTATAAATAGATTCTGTTCCATGTTCACATATTTTTTTTTGCTCTGTTTTAAAATGATAAAATTGTTTTAAAATTTTAAAATTGATGTTTTTTTCTAAAAAAAAAAACTTCATTTCTAGCATGTATTTTTGCCAGTTTTTGCACAATTTACAGCAAAGTCAAAACTAAATTATAAATGTTCCTAATCTCAAAAGCCTTATTGATGCTTTCTTTCGATTCACAATTCCATTCAATTTATTATTTATACCTCAACAATAGAAATTCTTCATATGAGCAAACATAAAATGCTCAACAGCAAAGACTAGCCAATCTAGTTTGTAAATGGATGTGAAAATTGTAAAAGCTTCAAAAGTACATTCTTCATCCTCTCCATAGAAAAGAAAATTCAATTTTCTTTAAAATACATTAAAGAATCTCGTTTGCATTTCCATTTCACTAATCTTTCCTTTTCTGGCTTTTCTTGTTGGAACTCTATGAATTTTGCATAATGCTAATAGTCATTTATTCATTCATATGTGAATAATATATGAAATGTGTGATGTCACATATTTCTAATTCTGTTTTTCCTACTAAGCCAAAGAAAAGGCTTGAAAAAGCCACAATTTTATTGTAAGAGCTTTTAGAAATAAATTTTTATTTTCTAGAGTTTGAATTTTTTTAGAGTGTATGGAGTGCATTTAAAAAGACAATGTTTACATTATAATTAAATTAAGTTATCTAGAATTTTATAAAAGGATAGGATTAAAACTCATTTCTATGAGATTCAATCATATTGAAGTTTAAAGAAATTTTGCTTCTGAAAAAAATTTTAACCTCAAATCAATCAAATGAAATCAAATCCAAACCATCAAATACCTATAGCTTTCCAAGAAATTTAAACCAACCTAATATCATCAACCAACGTGGGCTTAATTCTATTGAATGACTTTTCATGAAGAGCAATTGAAATTTACCCAAATTGATCATCATCGTAATTAAATCTGCTTGAAGGCATTTATATTCTCAAATTTACAAGAACTTGATTGTAAATCTCTTTCGATAAATGATGTTAAAGGATGTAAGGATATCATGAATGAGATTTTATACAAGCATTGGAGAATAGGTTGACGGTCACTTCTGTATTGACAGTAAATTCACAAGGATATTACAATTTTAATCTTTCCAATCAGTCATGCGTAAGATTTAAATTTTCTATGAATAAATTGAAAACTATAGAAACAAATTGAATTTTTAAAAAAAAATCAATACATTTTAAAGCTCCAATTCATTCAATAAATGGGTCAATAACAAACGATTAACCATACTCCAATGGCCTCAAATTTATCGTCATTCAATCATGAAAATCGATTTTAAAAATATATTTTTTACGAGAGTAATCACATCCATATCGATAAAAAAATCTCCATCAATCAAATCATTTGTCCCACATAAAAAAAAGCCAAGCACAATCAGTCACTATGATAAAATTTTCGCACGATAGAACACATGAACTACTGCAAAAAAATCTTAATTGACTTTTTTCATGGAAACCAAAAAATTTTGTGGATAATTATTTTGGTCGGCACCAAATAGTCGACATCCAACAGTGTTATTGCAGCATTGAATTGACCAAAAGATTGGCACATAAATCGACGGTTGGTGCCATATAATTTTACAATTTATTTTAGCCACATATGCAGGATAATACTAAATGTGTTTTCTATAATGTAGATAATATAAATGTCGTGTTCATGCATAGATGGAAAATTTTACATTATTATTACTGTATGCTTTTCTCATCGCATATATTTCTTTTCATTTCGATTCACATTTTATGTTCCTTTTTTGCGTATTGTTTGGGGATGTTTTTGTGTGTAATTTACCTTGCTTTTGGATATTTTTCATTGAGTTTTGAGCTTGGTAGTGAAACCTGAATGTAAAAGCTTTAATGACCCGTTAAGCATCAAATGATGTAGCTTCTTTTATTTTCTAAATGAATTCAAATTTTTGATCAGACTTGATTGTAACTAAAATTTGATGAAAATAAATTAATTTAAGTTAAAAACCAAAAATTGAAAATTATATAATCTAATTATACGCAAAAGCTAGTTCCATATGAAGTCGAAATGGCTTCTTTTTTATTATTGCCATTACCAAATCGTGATTGATTATCAATTTTCAATTATTCAAGCTCAATAAGCCAAACAACGTGTCCCGCTTCCAAAAATAATATTTTCACTTTAATTCCTTCCACTCTTTGCTTGTTTATATTATTTCAACAGTGGCTTTTATTTCCACCAACAAAAATTCATTAATTTTTCATTATAGGCATTAATGGGTCGGTTACACGTCACACAGGAAGAGAGATCTATATATCTTTACATTGTAAGTCGATTATGTAGATTCAATAAAATATTTAATGAAAAACCAATTTTTTTTCTCTTTTTAACTGTTGCTTCGTACTCGAGTGTTCTTTGCCAATGCCAATGATGAACAAAAAATAAATTGTTAAACTTTTTTTTTTCAGTTCAGAGCTTTACAGAATTGGAAATATATATATTGTATATAAAATGTAGCAACAATTGTGACTAGTTTTTAATCTGTATGTACATCTGTTCGTTTGATTGTACATGAATACTTTATGGATGCATTTTTAATTCTTTTTATGTCGTACAGATCTGATACAAACCCCTTGCAGAAGATTACTCAGAAATTTTTCCCAAAGAAACATCTACGAATTAAATTTTTAAATATTTTTATATTTTTGGAATTTGTTTTTCCCAAGGCTTGGACACTCAAAATTATACCAGGATTATTGGGATTATCGGGATTATTGGGATTATTCAGGATTTTTAGGATTATTTGGGATTATTGATATTTTTGAGCTTATTTCACCATGATTAATAGAATTTATACTCTATAACACAATTCAATATGAAAAATTAAGCATTATCATGTTCGTGACGGATTCTGCATGATAATTTTTTAATAAAAGAAATAAATAATCCTAATAATCCTGAATAATCCCGATAATCCCGATAATCCCAATAATCCTAATAATCCCAATAATCCTGGCAATAATTTTTAAGCTCTTTTATTGGGTTCTTAGTTTTGTGTTTTATGGTGGATTTATAGTTAGATTGATGATTTTTATCAATTTTTAACTTTTTTCGATACATAGATTATGAATTTGTCAATAATCCCAAAATCAGGATTATTCAGGATTATTCGGGATTATTGGGATTATTCAGGATTAATCCTAGTGTCCACGCCTTGGTTTTTCCAGATAAAAATTACTTCAACCTAAAATGCAGATAAAGTGCTGTTGGCATAAAAATTTTAAAAATGTTAACTTGCACTTGATTTTATAGAAGAAAATTGAGATGAATTTGCATTTTAGGCATGAAATTTTCAAGCTGCACTTTATCATAATATCTGCATATATTTTACATTCTGTTGAATTCATATCGTCAACTTTTTATTTCTATGCAAGACACAAATGCCATAAATACAATAAAACTCTGCATCTACATTGTATCTGTGAAAGTGTTTAATCAAAAAATACTTTTAATTAGTTTAATGAGGACTTTCAGTCTGCTGACTTTTCAATTTTGATTTTATAACAAAAAGATTTAATTAAAGAAATATTTTGATTTGTGTGAAATATTTAATTAAACGGTTTTATTAAATTTTTTTGGTGAATTCGATAGTACTTATTGTTGTACTTTTGATAATCGAATTAAAATTGATAATTATTATTCGCAGAAATGGACAAATATTATACTTTTCTGATAAATTTTATTTTGATTTTAACTTCCACGCAAAGCGTGCAAGTTATTGTATTCACTTAAGTTTCAAAATTTCACTTTTTTTGATTTTGTGAGCAAACGGAAGCACCAATCATGACGTTTTTGGTCTCGTTTGATTGGTAATTTAAATATCTATCACCTAAAGCATGTTTAGTTCCGGTCACTTCCGTTGTGCTGGAACTAGACGCAAAAAACCGTTAAAAATCCATACTTTTGTATGGAAAATTTTTCAGGGAAGCAATTTTTAAGAATTTCTTCTATTTGATTCGATAGATCGTACCTAAAAACGAAATTGTGCTGAAAAATCTGGACTTTATGTCCATTAAGTGACCTAAAAATGCTAAAAACTGCAAATTTTGCAACAGTTGCGCCATTTTTGATACAGGCCAGGATTTTAACTGTTGGTAATGATAAGTATCATAAAATTAAAGTTGAACACAAGAGCTACAAAAAATATAGTAGCAATTTTTCCTGAAAATGCTTCTATAAAAAGTTATAACATCATAAAGATTGACAAAAAATCTAAAAAATTTTGTTTACGTTTTCATACGATACGTAAAGTTTACGTTACGTAAAATTACGTACGTAAAATTTGTATCAATACGATCATTTATAGAAGTTTAAAGACAGTGTTAGACTTAAGAGTAATTGGATCATGCTTAATGTAATCAAAAAGGAGAAAATGTTTACTGGATCTCACTTATTTGACATAATTGGTTGCTGGATCTCATTTTATGATCATGAATGCTCACTGGATCTCATTTTATGATCAAGAATGCTCACTGGATCTCACTTTATGGTCATGAATGCTCACTGGATCTCCTTTTATGATCATCAATGCCAACTGGATCTCATTTTATGATCATAAATGCTCACTGGATCTCATTTTATGATCATTAATGCTCACTGGATCTCATTTTATGATCATGAATGCTCACTGGATCTCATTTTATGATCATGAATGCTCACTGGATCTCATTTTATGGTCATTAATGCTTATAAGATCTCACTTTATGACCATGAATGCTCACTGGATCTCAATTTAAGACTATGAATGCTCACTAAATCTCATTTTAAGATCATTAATGCTTAAAAGATCTCACTTTATGACCATAAATGCTCACTGGATCTCCTTTTATGATCATCAATGCTAACTGGATCTCATTTTATGATAAATAACGATTACTGGATCTCATTTAAAGACAATTAATGCTCACTGGATCTCATTTCATGATCATTAATGCTCACTGGATCTCATTTTATGATCATGAATTCTCACTTGATCTCATTATATGATCAAGAATGTTCATAAAATCTCATTTCATGTATTATTAGATTTTACTTAATAGAATACTGAAAGGTTTAAACGGAGTGAACCAAAGCGAAGTTAAGTTTGACTTCCCTGAAATCCAAAGCAGTCGAATGGAACGAAGCGAAGTGAAGTGGAGTTCGACATTCCTGTAATCTATAAAAGTCGAACGGAACGAAGCGAAGTGGAGTTCGACATTCCTGTAATCTATAATAGTCGAACGGAACGAAGCGAAGCGAAGTGGAGTTCGACATTCCTGTAATCTATAATAGTCGAACGGAACGAAGCGAAGTGGAGTTCGACATTCCTGTAATCTATAATAGTCGAACGGAACGAAGCGAAGCGAAGTGGAGTTCGACATTCCTGTAATCTATAAAAGTCGAACGGAACGAAACGAAGCGAAGTGGAGTTCGACATTCCTGTAATCTATAAAAGTCGAACGGAACGAAGCGAAGCGAAGTGGAGTTCGACATTCCTGTAATCTATAAAAGTCGAACGGAACGAAGCGAAGCGAAGTGGAGTTCGACATTCCTGTAATCTATAAAAGTCGAACGGAACGAAGCGAAGCGAAGTGGAGTTCGACATTCCTGTAATCTATAATAGTCGAACGGAACGAAGCGAAGCGAAGTGGAGTTCGACATTCCTGTAATCTATAAAAGTCGAACGGAACGAAGCGAAGAAAAGTAGGTTGAGCGTAGCTCACATATTTTTAAAAGAGCAATGAAGTAGGATGTTAGCAGGATTAAAGTTTCAATTTATATTATATATTTTATTATATATATTGTAATCTGTCAGTTAAAATGTCTATCAATAAGTGGCGTGGAAGTTCGTGGCTTTCTATGTAAGTCGTGTTTTTATGAATCATTATTGTAAAATTGTATATTTAATCTGGCACAAAATCATAGAATGAAGGAAAAATTTGAATTGAATTGGATGCTGATTAAAATTTTAACCTTTTATAATTAACCTACCTACATAAACATATTTATTTTAGGTTTTTATTTTTCTACAATCTAGATTATATCTATGTAAATTTTTATTTAGCAAAACAAAATAAAATACACAATTTTTGGAAAGAAAAATCTTTTTAAATGAAATTTAAAAATTTTAAAATAATTTTAAAATCAATTAATTGACATTTTCAAACATGAAAAAAATTAAGTAATAAGTCTTCTTTTTATTTATTAAAAAATAAAAAGTTTTCTTAATGTAATAATCAAGTTCAACACCGCTAAACACTTGAATTTTTTCTAAATTATTCCCCCATAAATAAATCTTTTGTGAGATAAGCAAGAAATAAGTTGAAAATTACGAGTGAAGTAGAAGAATTAAGATACACAGAAATTTAATGTCATCATGATGAGAGTACAATTTTAAGTTGTAAAGATATTTTAGGTTGAAGAATAAAAGCGCAGTTTTGTGGATTTTAAAGGAGTTTTAAATTTTTCCATCGGAATTATACTAGGTTTACTATACTTAACTGGATATACTTTATATACTTAACTGGATATAAACTTAGTTTGAATTTTAATAATTTCAAGAAAAATATTCAAATGAAAAATTTAAAAATGGAAACTAAGAAATAAAAATTCAGAAAAAAGTTTTTTTTATATAAATTTTAACTAACTTATTCAAACTGTTTGCACTTTTATCATAAAAATCTGCTAAAAATTGTTCACTTTTGTTTCCTTCTTTCTCACTTGATCAACTGTCGTTAGCGCTCGAATGAATAAAATAAAGAACAAAAATGGAGAAACAAAAAAGAAAAATCTTTAGTGGTTTTTATGTGATAATTGATAGGCGTCGTATGGCGGTGCGTTAGCAGCGTAAATAAATATTAAAGTGTGAAAACTTTTTTTTTGTGTCATTTTACAAAATTAAAACAGTCAGGATTAAGAATGAGACTGTAAAAAGAGTGAAAATGTAGACAGGCATGAATATCAAGTTAAGCCATAAATTTTTCAATATTTTCGTGCAAAACTTTTGCCATTAATTATTTTTCTTTATGGGTTTATAATTAATTACTTAATATGTGTGTGTACAAATTAAAAGGATTTGCTGTATGATGATTTGCACAAAATAATATTGTCTTTTGAAATTTATTAATAAAGATGTTTTGCGTTGGTTATTGATAACAAGATAATTATTTCGGATGGACAAATTATTGAGAATTAATCAATATGGTTCAATATGAATATTGACTCTTTTTAATTGAATTCAAGATAATTATCAAAATATATCCAATTATTGAAATTTGAGTTAAGTTTGAGTATTAAGGACATCGTATGTTATTAATTATTTAAAAAAAAAAAAACAAATCGATAACCAAATTGAACTTAAAAAAGTCACACAATTTGATTTTTTCAATGAAAATTTAGAACCTCATTAAATCCTTTTTTGTCATAAGACTTAAAAATTTGTGACAACTTGTTAAAAATTTCAAAATCCTAAAAAAAACATGCAGAATAGAATAAAAACGAATTTAGAAAATTTAAATCTTTTTCTGACTACAAGCACCATCTATTGATAAAAAAGTAAATTATCACTTAACGTTGGGATTAAATTTTTAATTCTGCGAGGTTTAAGAAATATGAAAAATCCAAAACTGTTATTCCTTTTAAAATTAATGATGAAATTCGAAGGATCTCGAAGGAAGATGATTTTTATTTTAATTTTCTTGGTTGATGACTGTTTTAATTTTTTTTTTTCTTGAAAATCAATTAAAGTAAATTTTCAGAATTTTTAAAGATTTCTTTTTAAAAAAAATAAAAAGTTTTTCTCATAAATAAAAAATATTAAATTATTTTTGAAACTTCAACACAAGACTTAAAAAAAATTAATTTCAAACCATGAACATGTGCAAAAATTTTATTTCAACAAATGAATTCAAGTTTAATGACTTGCAAATAACAAATATGATGAATACCACAAATGTGACAAAAATCTTCCTGAAAACTTGCCAAAAATTATGAACAAAAGTCTTAACATTAAAAAATTAAACTTTCACTTTATCAAATTTTATATTCATTTTTATACTTCCGAGTGTTGTGCCATTTGAAAAGAAAAATCAATTGAACCTACTTTAAAGCTTATACTATCAACTTTTAATGAACTATTCAACACAAAAATCTTCAAATATTTGATTTATTTTTTTGTTGATCGAATTTTAAGCAGATGCGAACATTTGTTAATTGTCTATAATGATGATGATGATGATGAATTATATAATTTTTGTACGATACACGTGAACTATTGAGAATGGTCAGTTATGAAAAAAAGCTACATTTATGATCTGTGTGTAAAGCATCTTTGAAGAGAAAAAAAATCATTCACATATGGATAACGTAATCTCATTAAACCCTACGAATGAGCTTATGAATTAACTCTCTTTATCCATCACATTTTCAGCTGTGTTTTTTGGTTTGTTATTGTTATAATTTTGAATGTTGGTTGATTTTTGATGGAAATTGAATTTTTTTGGATATTAAGGTGGAATAGGCTATTGCACTCTCTAAAATTTGATAAATTATTGGTTAAAAAAATTGGTTTACTTATAAGCGCATTTAAATTTTTATACAGCTACAGTTCAAGTTTAGATTGAGTTAAAAATATGACGAACTTTTAAATTTTTAAAATTTGATTTTGAAAATTTGTTTAATATCGTTCTCAAAGTCTTTTTTCAATATTTTTATGATTTCAAAAATTCTCCTAATCACATAGAAAACCGTAAAAAAGCAAAATCAATTTCTATTAAAATCTTCTCTTTTCTTAACATCTTCACTTGTATCACAATAATAAATGCATAGTTTTGGGAAGTAACGAACAATAATGCTCAAAAATATTATCGAATAAGAAGATGAAAATGTTGTTATATGAATTTCCTATCAATGTAACAAAACACAAAGTTTATTTTGGCACTTAAAGTTCATGTTAATCGTGTCGAGGTGATGATGCAGCTGTGGATAAGTAGTAAAAATTTATGGAAAAATTAGGAAATTAGAAATTTTGAAAAAAAATGTTTTTTTTTTGAAAAATTCTAAGTAAAGATAGATAAAACCAAATAAATTTTTTAAAAAAAATTTTGAAATTTTTTGAAAGAAATCATTTGATTAAAATTGAATTTTTATTTCATAAAATCTTGTAAGAATTATAAAAATAAAAAAAAATAATAATTCAAATTTTCTATTCCATAAATTTATCCTCAATATTGCATAATTTTCAACCCAACACTTCCCGCTCTTTCTCACCATGTCAAAAGTTAAATATCAATTAATTTACTTAAATTAAAAACCATTCAACAAACCACTTCCGAAGACATTTCATCATGATTGATGACGAAGGTATCAACTCGTACCTATAGCCACAAAACTCTTAAGTATTAACACATCTATTTTGTGTCATGATCCGAACTTTTTGCCACCTTTAAAAAATACTTTTATTTTTATTTCTTTTCTTGTTTTATAGGATTGTAAATCTCTTTTCAATTGCATTCATGACTAAGTCGGACTTTTTTTTCATTCATTTTTTTTCTCTTGAACTTATTCATCGAAATAAGATATTAAAATGCGTTGTACGAAAAAAAATACGTCCAAAAAAATTACAACATTGATATTGAGCATTGTTTTTTGGATGATTGGACTAGCATTTTGGTTGTATCGTGCATTGAACTGATTTTTGAGATTACTGGGGGTCTTCGATTTGAGTAGATTCGATTTGAGTAACTGTTGTGTCTCCATACAAAAATTCAAATTTTCTGTCTCTAACGGTCATTTTCCATACGTTTCAATTTGAGTAAATTCGATTTGAGTAGATTTTTTCCGGAACCAATCACTCAAATCGACGCCCTCCAGTATTTGATAATAATGTGACATTTATACATTATTAAATGCAACTAGCTGTCTGAAAAGTAAGAATTAAGTTCAAATTTCAATTTATTTAAAAATTTTTTTTTGAAATTGCAAATGATTATTAATTGACTAGATTTTTAAAGCATAAATCTTAATTATTAGCTGTTATGAGAAAAATTAATTATTCTTAATTCTAAATGTCACTGATATCATTTTTTCAAATGTGATTCAACAAACTATTAGTCTTCCTTTCTAAATTTTTTGAATTTTTTTTAAAGAATTCATAAATGCGTTTTAATTCATTCCATCCTCCACAAAGTTTCTTAAACAATTATTTACTACGATAGTAAATCTTTTTTATTTTTGGTAACAAAAGCAAATCAAGAGAGAAGTAAGTACAAGAAAAAAAGCACTCGAATAATGAGAGAGAAGTAAAGATGATTGCGTTGATCATATGTGTCCAGTGTGCTGTAAATCATCAACGAGTAATCACCTAATGAAATCGCGTCGTGCGAAATATTTTTTAATAAAAAATAAGGAAGAAAAAATTTTACTTCTTTTATTTTTTAAAAAATAGAAGAAAAGTCGTAAAATAAAAATTTGCAAAGTGTGAAATTATGTCACGTTTTTGGATAATTTTGTGTATTTTTAATGGAATTAGAAGCTCAGATGCATTAAGATTTGAAGCTCCTGAAAAAAGTGATAGTGATAAAGGTTAATGACTTAATTTATGATTTTAAAGTCAATTTTATGGCAAATAATTTATGATTATCAATTGTGTTAGTGAAAATTTTAAGAATAAAATTTTGAACTTAGGAATTTATAAATTGAAAAAAAAAGATGATTTGTTGATAAATATTGTTCTGAAAATTTAAATACAAATTTAAGTGAAAAATTGGAAAATTTTAAATAAGATTTTTTTTTTATTTTGCAATTTTAAGAAGAAAAACTCTTTTTTAAAATTAAAATTTTAAAATTTGGAAAATGAATTTCGATGTCTGAACTATTTAGAATATTACAATTTTTTAAACATATAACCACAAATTTTTAAGAGATTTATAGTTAAAATTAAATTTAATTTTTAAATTTAATATTTTTTAATATGAATAAAATGAGTAATAAAAAATTTTGATCTTACCATATCTTTAAATATTTGTTCTAAATAAAAATGAGCATATAAACATTTACACATGTTTAATTTATTGTAGTGTCACTTAAGAATCCCGTGACACAGAATTAATTCCTATTTTTCAAATCATCAAAATCTTATTCATAATTTTAAAAGCTTTAAGTTTTAAAAATCATTGCCATTCAATGATAATTGGATGATAATTCCAATTTTTTGCTTCATATTTTTTATAGAAGACATTAAAATTTTTGGTGCATGCTAAAAGAATTAATTTAAATGTGATCAACTTTTTTAAGGATTTTTTTAAATTTGTGAAAATCCACATTATCCAATCATTGTTTTGACCAATTTTTGACTCAAAAACTGAAGGAGGAATGATGTATTTTTTAAAACAAAATGATGATCTACACATGATATTTACTTAGCTTCTTTTAACAGCTTTAATTGTACATTTTTTACGTCTTTACCATTTAAATGTCCTCATAACTTATTCTAGCTATTCAAATATTTGCTAGTTAATTATGAATGAATACAGCAAAAAAAAAAATTAAAAGTGCCGTATGATTGAGTTAAGCGGGTGGGTTTATTTTGAAAATAATTGACGAATTGGGTAGTTTTTGCGTTAATTGTGAGTTAATTGACACAATTAATGTTTTGTATTAAATTTATTTTTTAAATGAATTTTGATTAAAGTTTTCAAAAAGTTTTTGAATTTACGCGAAAATTTCCAAAAATCTAAAATTTCAAAAAACATTCCAGAATTTATAAACAACCTCGCATCCCGTCTTTTTACCCACAAGAATCCGTTAAACATTTCGCAATACGATGAAGTATCATTTAACTGTCGACGCGACTATGCACACTATTTGCACTCATTGACATCATTTGACTTGTGGGCACTTCAAAGTGAGTTTTTTTCGGGATTTATTTATCTTTCATTGTTGATGTCTATAAATAACATGTCAATCCACATTTGCAGTGTACGATGCAAGTGGACACTTTTCTACTGGCATTTTGAGAGGTAATGTCAACAGTTTTGGTGATTATGAGGAATGTTTGAGCGTTCACAACGAGAAATTGAAAATAAATGGTAAACATTGTTATATTGAGATGCAACCGTATGTGAATGGAACGGCTGAATATCTCAATTATATACGTGAACTCGTTCAATCATTTGAGATTATTAAGTCAAAGATAAGCGATGTAAGAAAAATCTTTTTTTTTTGTCAGTTAAAAAATTACCCAAAAAATATTTTTTTTTTATTTCCCAATTTTAAAGCCTGCTCACATTTTTGCTCATTTTTCATCAATTGTTTACGGAATTTGTGTTCCTTCTTCATGCACGCACGAAGATGTTATGATAGCGGCAAAAACATTCCTGACTGATTTTACGAATAATACAGGTTTACACTTTGATATTCAAGTTACAAAGGAGATGTGTCATGAGGCTGATGACAAATCGCATCATGTTAGGCTTAACAATGGATCGAAAATTACCATGTAAGTGAATATCATTAATTAATGAGATTATGAGGGAAATTTGTAGAGAAATTTTTTGAGGTTTTGGGCAGTAACTTTGGCAGTTTTATAACTAAAAATTAAAAATGTAGGTACTTATTTAAAAATTTAGAAAAAACTTCGAAAAAAACTTTTAACAAAAAAAGTTAAAAAACTTTCAACAGTACGAGGATTTAGCAACTTTGTATTTAAAACTTAAGGATTTGAACCTTTGAATTTACGAAAAATGTTTTTCAATCTTATTTATTACAATCTTAACATTTAATCAAATCTGACTAAATATCTTTCAATAATCTCCCAAAAAAAATATCTTTTCAGTGTCGTCTTCCTCATCATTTTTATGACATCCATATTCTCAACATATCATGATGTTAATTCGAAGGACAAAAGTATTTTTAATAGCTTCTATTGATTAAAAAACCTTTAAAAAATAGCCAAAAAATATCTTTCAGATCAATGGCTACAAGCATATTCAATAACAAGAAACTACAAAAGTTTAGTCACAGCTGACCGATCGGATGATGATGTTAAGGTCATTCATGGAATCAAATTTGTTAATGCTATCTTAATATTTTTATGTCATAAAACGGTAGACAGCTTGGTGCCAATCATAAATCGCACAAAAATTGCATTAAAGTCATCAGAATCTTCGTCAATAATTGTGAGAATTTGTGCATTGTACACTGATGTGTTTCTCATGTTGAGCGGTGTTCTTGTCGCGTATTCAATAACAAATCGATTAATGCGGCTTCAACGAGTCAATGTGGTTCGAGAATATATCTCACGATATTTGAGGATTATTCCAAATATTATTGTTGTCATGCTGACAACAGCATACATATTGCCACTAATCTCATACAGAACAACGCATCGAATGTCTGTTGTGGACAAGCCAGCCGAGCTATGTATTAATTATGGATGGCGGAATTTATTCATGATACAAAATTGGTTTAAATTTGAGGAAATGTGCAACCTGCACACGCATCATATAGGAACTGATTTTGAACTTTTTTTATTTAGTCCGTTTTTATTGATGTTGATGCATAAGTCACCGAAGAAAGGAATTAGCATTGTAGTCATTCTCGCTTTTATTTCAACAATTTTGAGATTTTATGCAAATTATAGTCACAATTTGTATTATTTTGTTCCATTCTCTGCTGACTTGTCGACACTGATCGATACTGCAAATTATTTATATACTTTACCAACACATCGATTCACCGTCTATGGAATGGGATTATTATTAGGATTTATATTAAGGAAACTGAAATATGTGAAGCTTAAACAGTATCAAATTATGATTGGAAATCTGATTAGTGCAATTTCAACAACAATAATTTATAAAGCTTGTGTGAGAATGACAGGATTAGATGTGGAATATGATCGTGGACTTCATGCTCTTTATGCTGCTTTTGCGCCAATTTTAGTTTGTGTTCCAGTTTCGTGGTTAATTTTCGCATCTCAAAATGGATATAGAAGTGAGTATGAAGTGTAAATTTATTTTATGGGTTGTTAAGTTCTTAATTGGACTCTTAGAAAGAATTCAAGATCGCACCACATGTCTTCTTCTTAGGGATCGTTCACTTATGACGTATATTAAAATCTTGGAATTTTTGACCCTCCTCTTTAGGGGCCGTTTAGTTAGTACGTTATGCAAAAAACTTCTTTATAGACCCCCTCCCCCCTCAAAAGCAAACGTACTAATTGAACGACCCTTCAACAAAATCTTTTTTTAAAAAAAATCCTATGGTTTAAGACTGTAACACATCCTCAGACCTTCTCTCCCCTTATAAATATTTGACATCATAATTGAACAGCCCTTTAATTAAAAAGTCATTACAATAACCCTTTCAAAAAATTCTTAAACATAAAATTAAATCAACATTTTAACAAGTCAATTAATTATGAAACTATTAACACTGTGATAAGTCTCAAAGTTAATGTAAACGCTCCCCAATCATAACTACACCTTATGAATTATTTTCAAAAATACTTTTTTATGTACATAATTTACATTATCTAAACGAAAAGCGATTACATAAATAATAATTTCATTGTAAGCTCATCAGTCAGTAAAAGACGTAAAAGATGTTTGAACTTTACAAATAAATTATGAAATGGATTTCTTTTTGATTTTTTTTTTTTTTTTGTTGTAGATATGCTCATAGATTTCTTGCAGTGGAGAGGCTTTACAGTCACAACAAAATTATGTTATGCATTTTATTTAGTACAAATTCCTGTGTTTCAACTGCAAATTGCAAATAGACGTGATATTAGGTTTTTGAATGAATTTTCTATGGTAAGTAAAATTTTTTTCTAAAGAATTTCAATTTTTAAATCTCTAAAAACATCACAATGGGTCGTTCACAAATGACGTTTAAGAGAGGAGGAGGGGTAGAGGTCGAGAACAATAGAATATCAAGAAGAAAAATTTATTTTTCTAGACCTTTCTTTTTTGAAAAATTACCGTTAATTTAGGACGTCATTTAGGAATGACCCTACTAAAGATTATCTTAAAAATTGATTAACAGTTAATGAAATTATTTATATTCCAAAAATACAAATTATCTCTATAGTTCCATTCATAGCATGTTCTTCTTCGTGCTGTTAACAATTTATTCATTACTTATTTTGATAAATGGAAGCAAAACAATGAGAATTGAAAAGTTCAAGAAAATAACAGAACAAATACCAAATTTGACTATATAAGCAAGGAAGAAGTAAAATTAGAAAGTGAT
Source organism: Chironomus striatipennis (assembly GCA_026123125.1). Classification (NCBI taxonomy): domain Eukaryota; kingdom Metazoa; phylum Arthropoda; class Insecta; order Diptera; family Chironomidae; genus Chironomus; species Chironomus striatipennis. The sequence continues at coordinate 55,003,350 of CM047394.1, forward strand.
TTGAAGCTTTGTGTCTATTGGGTATTGTTTAACCAAATTTGATGAGTTTATACCACGCAAAAATCTTGCTGTAATTTATTGTTGAATTTTCATTGTTTGCTTCTTGTCGTCACTTGACTAACCACATACATCTAGTTCACAGCCACAAGATTTAATTTTCAATTTTGTAGATTTGCTAGATGTTTATGGTCAAAATAATTTTCATTATTTTATCTCCTTTGACAGATAAATCTGAACGAAATCTTCGTCATTTGCCTCATCACTTTAGCCACAACACTTTTAATAGAAATGCCGGTTATAAATTTGAAAAACATTGCTTTCGGCAACAAGAAACCAAAATTGCCGGTAAATGAATGCACAAAGAGTTCGAGCCAAGAAGCAAATAAAAATGGAAGCATTAACATTTTGAACGGTAATGTTTCAAAAACATTCGAAGAGAAAGTTGAGTGAAAATTAAATGAGATGAAGATGTCGTGAGATGTCTGGTGGCGATGATGTTGGGAATTTAATCGGTTATAATTTATAAAAATGATGTCATGTAAATATTTATAAAAAAATTTAAGAAATTCCTAATTTATTTATTCATAATGTGCGAAACATATTTGAGATTAAATCAAAGAGTTGAATTTTAAGGTTTGTTAGTAAGGAATTAAGAAATAGAAATAGAATTAATAGAAAGTCAAGTATATTATACTGTTTAATATAACAATTTTTAAAAAAAGGTTACATAAAAAAAACTCGTAAATTAGTATTCAAATGTGAACTAAAAAAGTTCTGGTTCAAATCCTTAATGTTAATATAAATATGTAAACTCCGCAATCTGCTCTTTTTTACATCCTAAATCAAAAACACAAAAGCTTTCTTTTTTTTTGAATTAATTCATCTCTTTATTTTTTAATTTTTTTTGCACACCAATAATTGTATATGTATATATAATAATATACCTAATGCATGCTCTGTGTTGTTACATTTATAAAATAATGTTTGCCATAAAATAGTTTATGTGTAATGTGTTTGTAAAGTATGACTAGATATGTCTTAAAATTAGTCAATAATTTCAGTAGCTCAATTGCTGCTTCAGCTGTTTTAGATGCGGGGGTTACAATCAACTTTGTTGAAAGGCTTAGACTTCACTTAGAGAACCCTAAGGGAATCATTTATTTATTTCCTAACAAAATATGTAACGGCCTTTTTTCAAAAATGAACAGTGGAATTCTATTGTTCTGTTATGCACCTCCTACGTTACGAAATAAATAAATGGTCCCTAAGCTTTTGAGAATATTTAATTTAAATGAAAACTTTATTAGGCTGGATTTATACTCAGCTAAAGCAGCAATTGTCATACTAAATCCAGAAAAAGATAATTATTAAGTTTTTTAAAAATAATCGAACTACTTTGGACTTGGAATACTTTTAATTTCTGGAAATATTTCAACCAATAAAACCTCGAGTAAATCATAAATCAACTGCTTATTGTATTTTTCATTCTGCAAGACATCAAATATTTTCAGCGATCCATTTTTAGCATTTTGCTGTCCAACCAATGAACATAAAATATCCGGTATATTATCAATAATTAATGAACGCGCAGCATGAGCTGTCATCTCTTTCATGTCGTCAGTCCTTTCAGGAATATTTTTTATCACTTCATCATCTGAAGGCCAAAAAGCCTTTAAGCATTCCGACGCATATTGATGTAAACTTGTTTCATCAAAATAGCTTGAAATTAAATCACGAAGTTGTCTATTTATGGTTCCACCGTAAGTCAATTGTACAAATGAAATCAATGATTTTCTAAGAAATTTAAATGGACCAGTAAGGTCGAAAATTTCACTAAGCAAATGATAAATTGGCTCGGCAATTGAATCCTTTAAATCTTCTAAATGTGAAGCTTTATTATTATTATCTTTTACCGGTTCCATTCCATTTTCATGTCCATCTGATACAAGCAACAAGTCATCATCATCATCATTATTATCACGTGTACCCCATAATTGATCAGTACTAGACGTACTACTCGAACTACTTTTAAATAGTGTTGCGAGGGAGAAGAAGCGAGTTTTCTTCGGTGATGGATGAATGGTCTTCAATTTATCGCATGACGGACTTAAGAAGGCAAAGAGAAATTCTGATTCAACTAGTTTTGTATTTTCCATTACAAACTGTAAAGAACAAGAAGGGAATTTACAAATTTGAACATCATAAACAGATGACAGTAATAACATTTGACAACATCAATAATTCATGATGTAAGCAACAGGGGGTAATAGCATTAACCAACTTGAACTCACACCTAATTGTCAATGTCTATTGACCACCAACTGATCAATAGTATTTGAATTAATTCATCATGAATGAGCTGTCAATATCAATTTTGTATGGACAACATCTACTCATTGAGGTGTGAAATAAAGCGATTCTCAATCAACAAGCTTAATTTAATAATAATCAATTACTACTCACATTAAGGTATCTTTGTATTTGTGATTTGGCTTTCTCCAACGATCCCTTGTCGTTTTTGCCAAAAAACAATATGAATGTATTATTTGATGGCAAATCTAAGCTCTTCAATTCAGTGCAAAGCGGTCGTATTTGTTTATGCAGCTCATGAAAATCATCTAAAGTCCCTCAATACAACCCAACCTGTTGATATATTCTCATCGTTCTCATAATTATCGTCTTCTTTGGCCTCTACAATCTCATCTGTTTGCACGACAATTAAAAACTCCGGTGTGTCTTTATCTTCAGGGATTTCGACGCTCTCAACTGTTGCGCGCCATTTACCAATGTTTGCACTCCACGTTTCTGTACGAAGAAGATGACTCTCAAGTTGTCGCTTTTCATTCTTTAAGTTTTCAATATCTTTTTCTAAAATTGCTAAGACTTGTGAGTCAGGCTTGACAGCTGACTTTAAGGCTTCTAGAGCACTTTTCTTTGTTTTGAGTCTTTCATGCATCTGTTCTAATTTATTTTTGGCATACGTTGAATGGTTTGTCAGATCCATTTCTGTATCATATTCATCTTGTGTTTCCTCATTGGGATTGGTGTCAAAATTTGTTTTTATAATTGAATTGCTGGATATACTCGACACATCTTCAGTTGCTATAGAATTTTTCATCTTCTTGTATTCCTCACTCATGATAAATGACTGATAATATTTATCTTGAAGAAGCTTGAACACATTTTTCTGGATGTCGAAAAATACTTCGTGATTGGTGTCATCACCAAGAAGAAATCCTTCCAATTTCTTTTGGTCTGTTTTGTCAAGTTTAATTTCAAAATTTGGACGAATGTAGGCATAGAAAATTTCTGCTCCTATTTGGTGTATATTTCCACGTGCAGCTACTTTTAATTCCTCTACAGATGTATAAAATCCAACTAAATTTCCTGCACTTACTGAATCGAGGAATTTTGTAAAGTACTTTCGTCCTAATATCGTCGACAGCACGTCATGAAGCGATAAATTTAAATCATTTGAACAATTTCCGACCCAACCGAGTTTGCCCAAAGTTTTCTCACACTGAGATTTTGCATACGACAATTGTTGGATATACTTCTTCAATTTCAATGCTGCATTGATATCTGAACGTTTAAGACTTGATGTTGATCCCGATTCAAGGTCAATTCCTTTAGCTCTTTGAAGATTTTGTGTTGTTGTGGCTTGCATGAGGTCATTGATGACAGACGACCGCATTTGAAGTAATTCTTCGATGCTAGTTGAGTTATTGATGATCTTGAGGAAATCTTGAAAGCTACTCGCATATTCATAGCTTCTTCTGCTCATAGCTATTGATGCTAATTTTGTTTGAATGCCTTCGACAATTCTTTGATTGATATAGTCAGGGTTAGTGATGATTTTAATTGTTGAATAAAATCCTTTAAATGCTATAATTTCACATAAAAGATTCTTCAATGGTGCTATTGAATATCCACGCGGAAGTAGTAAAATGATCACAATTTCACTAATTTTCTTCAAAAATTCCATCTCCTTCTCGTCTGTAACTAAATATGTTGACATTTTAAAACTCGTTTCACCATTTTCCTTCATAATTCTCGTCTTCTCCAAATGTAGCGTGACTTTCGTGACAAAATCAACAGCAAGAATTTTTGGTGCATCGATTTTTCTTAGTCGGTCAACGAGCTTTTGTACCGCAATCCATAAGTCTTCTCGGAATATTTCAACTAATTCCTTTTCGTCGTGAACGACTTTGCTGATAATTTGAATAAAGAAGGAAAAACATGAAAATGTTATAAGCATCAAGGTCAAGTGTAGGAAGAATAAGAGGAATATTAGATTTATGAAGAAAATGAGATTTGGCGCATTTTTATGGATTTTTATCAAAGCGGGTAATTTGTTGATGGAAAATGTTAATCCTTTGGTGGATTGTTGAGTTGTTGGGGGATCGAAAGGTTAAGTAGAGGTTTGAAGGAAGTAAAATCACTCAGCAATTACAAAATTAAAGTCAATAAACGATAAATATTTGATATTTTGAGCCTTAGGAATCTTTCACTAATGACGTCCCCCCATCAAAAAAATGTTAAAAATACTAGGGTTTTTTCGTTAAAAGATTTTGTGTCAATTAACAGTCAATTCAGAACCAGCACAATATTTTTTATCCAAATTTTATCTCACCAAAATGTAAATCAACATCACGATAAACAAAAAAACATCCACAACACCCCAAACAGCCTCCATCAAGCAAAATAATAATTTTTTCCGGAATATTTAATGAACTTGAAAACTCATCAACATTCATCACAACCTTCTGTGTAATATAAAATTTATAAAATCCATTTTACGTCAGTCCCATATCAATCTTTTATGTCATTCCAATCCATTAACTGCCAATTTCCATCTCATTTCCGCAGAAATTTCTCTCAAGATGTAAACAAAAAATATCCAATCAAGTAATGAAAAAATTTTCAATAATTTATTTCACTTACCTTAACCAACTGTTGACAAACTCATCAAGTGCATTACCAAGTATCTGTTGTATCAGATTGTCAATTGTTCGTCCAAAAATAACCGGTAAATTGGCTTTCGTTCTCTTTGGAACGTCAAACATACGAGAGCTATAATATAAAAAAGTTTAAGACATGTTTTCATTATTTTGACGTAAATAATTCAATAATAAAATGTGCTGCACCCCCAACTGTGTGAAACAGGGAGGAAGACAAAGAAAAATTGATGATGGGAAGGGTGTAGAGGAATAAGGAAATTACCGTGTAGCATTGTACAAGATGGTTGAAGCCTGAATGGGCTTCGCTGTTGTTGACTTATTTCGATTTTGTTGGACAAAAAGCACTGCAAAAAATGAATAAAATTTAATTTGGATGGCAATAAAATCCAAAATGATGATGACTCACCACAAATGATTAAGATGAATGAATAAAGTACGAAAAGAAAAATGTAGAATATAATGGGATATATGTACATTAGCATGATAATAACTGCTGATAATGCACATATCAAATGAACATAATTAAACTTAAAGTCCATTGTTCTTGGCTTGCTTAAGATTATAAAATTTTTTTAAAAAAATATGGCAATTGGACAGGATATTATGTATTCACATAATTATTCACTCTATTTGCACAAATTTTATATCACAAATTGTATTAAATGATTTAATGGTGCTAGTCGATAAGCTATAAGTCAAATGGAATGTCGAAAAACTGATAAATTATGGCGAAAAATGAACATTTTAATTTTTTTTCCACACTTTCTCGTTCACGACTGCCACTAAAATAAGGGCGATGAGCTTGTTTACAAAGACTTTTTTATGCCGAGCGTAGAATCCTCCCTCGAAGACTGTCAGTGATACTGCTCATGCGCTCTTGATTGAAAACCACATGTCATCATCAATCAGATGTTTTCTGTGTATTTACGTTTTGCATTATGATTATCATGAATGTTTTGGATGTCTGTAATTGAAATCATCGTCATTAATTTGTTGTCATTAAATTTTACGGCTGATTAAATAAATTTGTAAATAAAGAAAATGATTGTAATTGAATCTTGTTTGTTTATGGGATCTTTGCGAGGTTAATGAATGTAATCTAGAAACAGCTGGTTCAAATTAAAGATGCGATGCAATTTGATGAACTTGCCTACATAGATTATTGAATTTCAAATATTTTGTGGGCATCAGGATATTTTAAAAATAAATTTTTGATGATAACAGCCAACGCAAAATGTTTCATTACTTTTAAGGAATTAACATTGAAAACCAAATTTAATAAAAAAAGGATGAAATTTTGAAAGAAATCAACGGTTTTAAAAAATTCAAATTTTAACGGCTTTAAAAAATTCATTTTTTTTTTTGAAAAATTCAACGTTTTTAAAAAATTTAAATTTTACTGACAATGATTGCCTAATTCAAATTTTAACGTTTTGAAAAATTCAAATTTGGGCGTTTCCACAGATAGATGGAGTTTTATAAAAAGCGCTTTTATAATCCTTGTTCTTTAGAAAATTCATCATGTGAAAAAATCCATTTAGAATTGTTAAAACATTAAGTTTGCCAAATTTACATATTAATTGTGTGTTAAACTGATGTAAACTATATTATGATAGCAGTAATTGCTTCTAATTAAAGCAAAATTTGCTTTTGAAAACAATGATTTTTTCATGGATTAGGTAAGAAGCGCTTTTGCGTCGCCCTATTTCAATGATAGCAATTTAATATATCATCTTTCTTTTTAATGACTTGATTTTAAACAGATTTAAGTATACACGATTAAAAAGGAAAGTGAAATGTGCGTGAAAACAAAAATATGTAATTGTCTGGATGTTTTAAAAGTGGAAATTTTTGAAATAAAAGTTTACAATTCCACATTTTGAAATAGGGCGACGCTCAGAAAAATTCAAATATTTTGCTAATTAAGGCATGTATGAATAAGATAAAAGGACATAAATGGAGAATTCATCGTCGTTCATAATCTTAGTTGGTTATTTAATTGTCTAGATAGCTTAATTAAGAGAAAATTCGCTTCAAAGGCAAAATTTTTACAAAATTCTATCTGTGGAAACGCCCATTTTCTTAAATTTGAATTTTAACGGTTTTCAAAACCTTGAACCAATATATATATATGAGGTCATATGAACAGAGTCCGCCCCAAAATCGCCCCAAACAAAACTAACACCATCAAAATTTTCCATTGTTTCCGGTATAGAAAGTTTTGATGGTGTTAGTAAATTTTTCAAAATTTAACGGTCATTTTCTTATATGACCTCATATATATATATTGCCTTGAACCACCTACTTAATTGAATTTTTTTTTTTGAATGTTCGAAAACCGTTGAAACTAAAACACTTTGATTTTGAAATCTTTAAGTTATTGAAAACCGTTAAAATTTAAAATTATCGATATCAGTAAAATTTAAATTTTTAAAAAACGTTAGCATTTAATTTTTTTTTAAAAAAGTTAAAATTAAGATTTTTTTTTTAATTTTAAAATTTTCAAAGTAAAATCATAAATGTAAAAAAAAAATAAAACAATTCACATAACATCCCACAAACTTCATTTATTCTGTTTTTATTGATTAATTCAATTTAAAGCATGATTTACAATAAATAACTTGCCCTATTTAACATGCCAATATTTTTTTCTTAATTCTTTAACATGCAGTAAAGCTCACCATTTTGAGCTTATAAATTCACTCATGTCATTAAATTTAGTCTAGAAATATATAGGATATTTGTTCCAATACAATACATTACAGCAAATTTTGGTGCAGAAGTAACAATTAGATTTGAAATATTTAGTTGCTGAGTAACTGACAATTTCTGACACATTTATAATTTTTTTGTTTGTAATTTTCGATGGAATGAATGACTTGCGTCCGGCTTTTTTAAATTAACAATTTTAGATCTAAATTAAAATAATTTTTCGTCAAGAGCTTGTTGTAATGCCGCATCGACAGTTTTAAAAACTTCATCTGGACCTGGACTTGTGTCAATTTTCCGTACTTTATTTAATTTTTGGTAGTGCTCAATAATTGGCATTGTATCATTCATATAAGTATTAAATCTTTTCTTCAAACTGTCCAAATTATCATCAGATCGTCCACTTCCAGCCTGTCCACGTTTCAGGCATCGTCCAACACACAAGTCCTCTGAACAATCCAAAAACAGTACAAAAAGGAAATCAACTTTTTCGGACATTTGTCGTTGCCAGCCTTGAAGATTGTCTTCGTTCCTTGGGAAGCCATCGATTAGGAATTTATTGTTGCCGGTATCCTAAAATAAAGAAAAATAGAAAAATTTTATGTTAGCCGTGAAAATTTTTTCTTTTCATTGTTGCGAAAATGTGTTTGTGTATGACAACGTGTGACTTAATGTGATTCATATGTCTCAATTTGCCACATCGTTTGACTGAAGTGAAAAACTAAAATTATCTACATGGCATAAAGTTGAACATAATAAAAATTGTGTAGACAGGTTGCTTTTGCGATTTCAGGGTCGTGATTTGAGAGTTTTTTTGATCCAGAGTTGGAAATTTTGGTGATATTGAGGTTTTAAGTGCTGTTAAGGATTGAAAGAAGTGAGAATTTAGACTATGAGAGTGTCTAAAGATCCAGAATTGAATTTTAAGATCCAGATTCTTGATTTTTCATACAATTCAATAGAAAATGATACTTTAATGTGCTTAATCAATGATTTAACTTGTTAAACAATTTGGAAGTAGTAAATGATCCAGTTGACTACAAAATCTTTTAAAAAGATTTAGCAAACAGCCAAAAAATACAATCAGCAGTTAAAAGATCCAGTTAACATCAAAAATATCCAAAATTAGCTCAAAATTCACTAAACGTTCAATTTTCACCATTCTTTAACCCTTCCATACCACAATAACTTCCATCCAGCAAACCCATCATTCCTCACCTTCTTAGTTCTAATCATAGCATTCTCCAGCAGACTACAAGTGATCTCAACAGGAACAATCTTTCCATTAACAATACAGTCCTCAATAAGAGCACCAAATTCTGATCCTTCACGACTTCGTTCCTCACGTAATAAATCACCAGCTGATAAATGCTTAAATCCAAATTTCTCAACAATTTTTTCACATTGTGTGCCTTTTCCAGCGCCTGAAAATGAGATGGAAATTTAGAAATTATATAAGCACGCAATTTGTAATATTTCTCATGGAAGTGTTGGCATTGATTTATTTTTTATGCATTATTAAAATTAAAATGTGAGGTTCAAGATTGTGTTATTATGAATTGACAAAAAAAAAAAAAAAAATCAATAACACTCGACTGACATACTTGACAATTATGCTTAATAGACATGACCTAATGTAATTAATGATAAATTTTTAAATGCTATCGCAAAAGTCCTTGAAATTATTGAAATTTTAAGGAATTTTTTTAACTTCCAGATTTTATGCTGATGATGTCAAAAAATTATTTTTAAATTCTCATAATTAGTATTAAGACATAATATTCTTAATTTAATTAGATTAACTTACCGGGAGCGCCTAATACAAAGATTATTTTTGGTTTGTCACTCATTTTCCGTGTATGAAGTTTAACTAATGAATGCGATAAGATTATATTCTTTTTTATAGAATGAACAACCTGCTTTCGGCTCAATATTCGATTGAAGACTAGTGACGTAAAATTCATAAAAGAAAATTTTTTTGTGTTTTGTAAAGGAAAAAATTAAAGAAAAGTAAAAAGTTAAATGAATTTTTTTTATCGATCAATTTTTTTTAAAGCTTTTCGTTTGAAATTTGTTAGCTGGATAAATTTGATTATTTATGATGTTATTGTGTCGTGATGTCTGTTGGTTTTCAAATTAATCTGCTTTTTGATGTTATTGATTCAAAGAACCTTGCAAAAACCGTTATTGTAAAATTTAAATTATTTTACAATCGCAATAGCTTCCCCTTAAATCATCTTGCATAAATTTTAAACTTTTATTTGCCGTTATTTTTTATTTACAGAAAATCTTCAAAATCCATTAAAAATCGTGTTTATTAAGCTCAATATCTACTCAACACCCACCTGTTACAATAATCATATGTTTTCTAATGCGCTTTAAGTTTTGCTCTATCCCATAGCATAATTTTTCAACTTAACGAAAAACGTTTCGTTAAAACTCTGATCCAAGCGAAAAAAAAAATATTTAAAAAAATAACGTTGGATTAGACGATTAAAAATAACAACAAAATAATAAAAATCTTGAAAAATATAATTCTACAATAAATTAAATAATATCTGGTGGAGTGATTTAATAATTTAAACTTCTAAAATTAAGAAAAACATAAAAAGAATCAACAAAAAAGATCCAGCAAAGAAAAAAAAACTCAAAAAATAAATATCCCGAAAATTCTTTGTTATTGTTGGTAAGTTCTATCATTTCATGCACCAATTCCTAAGGTTTCTGTCTGTAACTTGATACATCCCAGCTATTCAAGCAGATTAAAATCGAAATACAAAGTGCTCTGCCATTATTATTCATGATTTCGTCATCGATTTTTATCATTACAAATTGTTTGATTTTCTATGCAGTTTCGATGCACAGTTGCGTTATGCATCAATACAGTTCAATGAATCATAATTAATTTTACGAATTCCTCAAAGGTTTATGGTCTGATTGCGAATTTTATGGATTTAATAGCCAAACATTGTTTAAAATTTCATAGAATTTTTTATATGATGTAGAATGAGTCATACAAGCTTTGTCATCTTCCCCACAAAGATAACGGGCAGAACAATTTAATGCACTTATCATCAAAAAACATTTCTCGATTGATTTACGACCTTCACCTTACTAATTTTCATATTCTTCAACTCAATTCATTTCAGATTAAATAAAGGTCCAAAAAGGTTATCAGACGCTGTTTAACAAATTTCCTCATCATGCCGCTCTTATACACAGTGATATCGCGTGGAAATACAATTTTATGTAAATATGCTGATTGTGTTGGAAATTTTTCGGAAGTAACAGAGAATCTCATCACAAAAATACAATTATCAAATCATAAGATGACTTATACACATGGAAATTATCTATTCCATTATGTATGTGCTGATAAAATAATTTATATGTGCATTAGTGATGATGAATTTCCAAGACAGCGTGCCTTCATTTATCTTACTGAAATTAAACAGAAATTCTTAGCAACTTATGGATTAACAGCAGCAACAGCACTTCCGTATGCTATGAATACAGACTTTTCGAGAGTTATGGCTAGTGAAATGAAGAAATGTAATGAGAGTGGTGAATATGATAGTATTCAGAGGGTACATGGACAGATTGATGAACTTAAGGATATTATGGTTAAGAATATTGAGAATATAACGGCAAGAGGAGAAAGGCTTGAACTTTTAGTCAATAAATCGGAGAATTTGCGCAATAATGTAAGTCTGAGTGATGTTTTAGGTGTAGAAGCTGATTCTGCTTGGGATTTTGGTTATTTTGGAATTTATTAAAATTTGCAGAGAACTTAACCTCAATTTACAGATAACTGAACCTCAATTTACAAAGAATTTGAGCAATTTACAGAGAACTTGGCCAAATTTACAGAGAACCAGGCCAATTTACAGAAAATCTAAGGGAATTTCCACAGATGTGTTTCTTCAAAAATTTTGGTCAAAAATCAATTTTCTCTAAATTAGGATATCTAAACGATGCAATGACTAGTTATTCATGAGTAAAACAATGAATTCTACTCATTTGTCTTATTATCTTCCTTCCAAACGCATTAATTAGGAAATTATTAGCGTTACTTTGCAAAAAATTAAATTCAACTTTTTCTTACCAAGTAACGCTCACAAAAATCGAAATTATTCACAAATGAATGCACTTATAAACAAGATTAAAGGACAAATAGATAGAACTCAACGTTCTACATGACAAAAATAAGTATTTTGATCGTCTAGATAGCTCTAATAAGAGAACTTTTCATTTAAAGTCGATTTTTTTGAAATTTTCGATCTGTGGAAACGCCCCTAACCTAAATTACACAGAACTTAACCTAATTTGACCAAAAACCTCATCATCCTTTTCTTCCCTAATTTATTTGCAGGCTGTATCATTTAGACAGACGAGTAGAAGCTTGGCACGCGCTCTATTTTGGAGAAATGTGAGAATGTACTTCTTATTGGGTCTCTTACTATTGTTTATTGTGTACGTCATCACATCGATCTTCTGTGGTGGATTAACATTATCGAAATGTGTATAATTTAATTGATATTTAATGATCTTAATTAATTTATTCAAGATAAACCTTCACCTCTTAAAAGATAAAAAAAAGTATAGCGTGATTTATTATGAAATTTTATAATCAAAAAAACATTATTCTTATGTTAACTTTCTCAATTGTTAATCCATATCATGTTAGAACCCACACATTCGGCTAAGTATTTTTTATTCTGTTTTTGCGTAAATATTAAGGAAGTGAAAAATGTCAAATTTATTTTTTTTTATTCATTAAACAAGATAAAATTTGTTTTTAAGCTAAACACACAAAAAAAAAAAATAAATTCCCTTGTGTCCATTGACTTTTGTATGAGAAACGCCAAATAAAAGAAAATATTATAATTTCGAAATTAAATTTATTATTCAATGCATGTCTGAATGTTGAGTGAGCGATTTAGTGATGGGAAATTGAATTTATTTATTTAAGTGTGATAGAATGGGAATTTGTTGTGATGGATTTTTGATTTACGAATCGACCCCGAATTGACAAAATAGATATTTTGCAAAAAAAAAAACAAACATGTTCTTTGAAGTTACAATTCGGCCTCGCCGAAAAATTGAGGAATTCAGTGTAACGGTTTTTTGAAATTCAAATTTTACTAAAATTTTCGTTTAATGAAATATGCCTTAAATCAACATGATATTGATGATCTTCGTATTTAACCTTAAAGAATTAAGATTAAATTTTAATTTCATGTATTTATATGCATGAATTATTGCTTAAATCAAGAGTATTTTAAATTTTTCCAAATTTTTGTCAACTGAAAAATTCAAATTTATGGCGACCGTTACAGATTTTCGAACATAAATTTGCAATTTTGCATGCTTTAACAGTTTCATATATTATGTTTAATATTAGGATTTGTTAAGCAGGTGCTCACACACATTTTGACATGAAAACTTTAAATATTACTGCAACAACAGCCGAGATATTGACAGTTTTTAAAATAAAAATTAATTTTTCCTCAAAATTCTTCGTCAGGAACGCTCATTAAAATTGATTTTTTAATGAAATTAAGCATCGCATTTATATAAATTAGGTATCGAAATGTTCGCATCAAAAAAATATATAAGATAAAATAATGAAACAATATGTTTTCTAATAAAAAATTAGAGTAAATTGATAAAAACAGAGCGTTCCTGACGAAGAATTTTTTTTCGGCGAGGCCGAATTATTTCTTAAATTAACTATTGGATTCGAACCTTACACTCTTTTTTGTTTCTTGCAATAATTAACAGTAAGCTATGAATGCCGTGGTAAGCACATGGTCAAAATTTATCACAAAAATATTCAAATGATACCTTCGGATAGAATTCAAAAAGAAAACGCTTAAAATTCATTAAAAACTAATCTACAAATGACTAAAATTTTATCTAAATACAACGTCAAAGTCTGCTTACTGTCTTCTCAAATCACAATAAATAAATAACATCTAAATCAGTAATTCAAATAACTATTCTTAATCCTAAAAGATTTTTCATTTTTTTTTTTGTGACTCGATTAAATGAGGAGGAAGCAACGCAATTTGCATGATGCAGCATCGTAATTTATCTCGTCTCACCTTAGGTGTTAAGGGAATTGAATTTTATTGCATTTTCTTTTCTTTTCTTGTTGTACATCACGGAAATTGAAAAAAATCTTCTTCTTCCCTTACTCTGATGGATTTTCAGCCTAGAAAATGAGATTTTCATGGCTTATATATTTCATGACATATAATTTCATTAACTCCGCGACATTTGGGTGATTTCGATAACAAGAATCTTCGTCTTGGATAAAATCCACTGACATGAAAAATTTAATGACGTCTCAAACATATTTCACTATCCCAAATCGTACAGCATGAATTTTTTTGGGGGGGAATTTTATTGACATAATGGATAGCGATGATGTAAAAGATGTTAAAAGGCACTCAAAATTGAGACAATGAAGAGGAAATATTATTTCGTCACTCATTCTTCCCCTCTATCAATTGCTTTGTCATGAAAAACTTTTTTTCTTTTCTTTTCTATTCTATGAATGAAATCTATTTTTTGTTGTTTTGCTCTCTTCTTCTTTGTTTAAGTGATGCAATATATTCCGGTTCTTCTTTATTTTGGATAGAATTGTGATTGTAAACAAATGTAAGAGAAGGGAAGATATTACGTAAAAGGGGTTTTAAGCGCATACTTGTTAAAAGATTGAGGTGATATGGAATTTGAATGATTTTTGAACTTTAAAGAATCTAAAGACTTATTATATGGGCCGTCCACTTATTACGTAACGCTAAATTTAGGGTATTAACCCCCCTCCCCCTTCGCAACATTTTTAGCAAAAGAATCAACTCTGAGAACAATAGACCGTAACAAACTCTCGGACCCTCAGAGCATTATGTAATAAGTAAACGGCCCCATAGGAAGTAAAATAATTAGTATCCATATGGCTGAAACTATGTACATTTTGCTCTTGAAAACATCCTAAATTCCGCTAAGTTCACACTTAAAAAATATTTTCTATATCACCGTTTTAAATAAACAAAAACAAAAGCAGTGTATTAAGCAGCAAACATCACAATAATCAAGGAGGAACATAAAAACTCATCAAAATTCAGCAACTATAAATAAACTTCTCACTCGTGCCTAAATAATTTACATCATTAAATCATTCAGCAGACAACGATCCGTCAAAAAAAAATCGCTAAATTAGACAAAGTATCATATTTCATCACAGTCAGCAAAGAAATTCAGGAAAATTGGCGACAAAAAGCCATTTATTCTGCAAAATTGCGCTAAAAAATATGCTTCTTATTCTGAATTTTCCACAAACATGTTATTGTGTATTTTTCATTCATATATAGTAACATTCAATAACAAGAAATCATTTCAATAGTGCGTAGAAATTCCATTGCAGTCAAATTGAGTGAGAGAATGGAAAAACTTTTTTTTTTGTTTTCTCTCATTTGGAATGTGAAGGAAGCAACATGAAAAAATGACGTTGTCATGACAACTGATGTTGTGTGAGCAATCATCTCGCAAGATACAGAAATAATTGAATTAATTTACGTTACTCTTTTTTGGAAGAAATGTGAAGAATATAATTTCGTAAATTCTTCAAGCATTAAAAACTTATTTGGAGTAAGTCGCAAAATCGCGTCCTTTTTCCCTTCAACCAGCAAACGCGGTTGATCTCTGCTACATAAATCTTTTAAAGCGCCAGGATAATTCAATTTAATTTAAACCCCTTTAATGGAATGTTTTTACATCTCCCCTATTATCCATCAGCTCAATGTTTTCAGTCTGACGCCATTCAAACCATTAATGTACCGACTACATCTAACAAGATATTGTACAAAATTTCCTTTTAATGATGTTACTGCTGCTGTTGTGCGCGAGAGAATTTTGAGAGAGAGAATGTTTATGGAAAACTTGAAGCGTATTCCAAGGCATATCAAAAAACGCATTCACGCCTTGTTCCTACATAATACACGATATATATACATTATGCTGGTACCATGCTTCATTTAGTTGAAAAAAACGTCGGAGAAACATAGAGAAAATAATTTTTTTCCTTCTTTCCACTCTCATTCATGTTTTGATCGTTCTAGCAAGAACATTGTGTGCGCATTTCATGTAGACTATTTTTTCTGTTCCTTTTCGGTATAAACATAGAGGAAGGAAAAAAATATTTCTCGGTCGTGGATTTTCGTGACGAATTTTCTTGACATTTTCGTGGACGAAAAATTAATAAAAATAAGAAGATAGAAAATAAAATAAAAGAATAACGGAAGTGCTGTAAATATTACTATGTCATCGCTATTATATTGTAAACATTACAATATTCACGAATAGACTAGATGTAAGCAGATTAGTCGAGTGCATGAAAGTCACGGATTATCGACAGACATCTATTACATCCGTACACGTATGGAATTAATTAATTAAGTGAGAAGAAGTAGAAGTGAAATAAATAAAATAAAAGTAATTTTTTTGTAGGAATTTAAGTGCAATGAACATAAAAAAATATTAAGCATCCCATTCAGACTACTCAGCCCGGGGAATTTATTGTGCTTATACATCGCTTGTGGAAGCGTAGAGAATTGAAAAAAATATTTTTTTTTCATTTCAATTCTTCTCCTCCCCCATCAGCCCGGGCACTCTATCTACTGGCTCTACTTACCTACCGAAAATTAAAAACTTCCGCCATTTATTCGCAAACATAGTGAGCTATGGAGAAAATGAAATCACTGTGTCACTAAATATTTATTTATTTTTTTTTTTTTTCATGTGAAGCTTGTTCTCTGTGTTTGCTATATCAGATTAAATTTGCCTTTAGGCTAACAAGAAAGTGCAGAACGTGATGAAAATTTTTTAAACCGCATTTTTTTCCTCCTTGGAAATTTTGTGATGTGAAAGATGAAACGATAAGGAATAGGATTTAAAGTAATTCCATTAAGTGTTCAAAAGATATAAAATAAAATAAATATAGAAGTGAAATAAGTGGAAAGTCTGTTAGTGAATATAAATAATGGATAGTTCACCGGATTTGAGTGTTAAATTACGTCGTGGCTCGAGTGATTCTCGAGACTCATTTTATATGGGATTTGCTCAAGGAATAGATTCAGATATTGAAGAAGTTACTGCACCTCCTCAAATACAGATCTCATCGCCACCATTATATCCACCGCCTGAAGAGCCACCAATTAACCTTCCAATTGAGTCAAATGAGTCCGAATTGTATGAACCGGAAGACTTTGGCATTGAAATTCCACATTCAGTGACTTTTGAACATGAACAACTTCCTGAATCGGATGTAAATGTCTATGATCAGGAACAAAGCAGTATTGAAGATAATAATGATGATGGAAATGTAAAGGAAGAAGAAGACAATGAAGAAAAAGTAGAAGTAGAGGAAGAACCTTTTGAGGTAACAATCCCTGATGCTCCTCCACCTCCCCCGCCCAATGAATTTTTAGAACCAAAGTTAGAAGAACAAATGTCTATAGAAGAATCTGAAGAGTCAGAAGAAATGATTCCTCCTCCACCACCTGCACAATTTATATTGCCAAAATCATCAAGCATACAAATTGATGAGGATGAAGATGAGACGATTACATCTGTGACTGTTATTCCAACAAAAAGTAAGACACCGTCATCATCTTCATCATCAATCTCATCAAATGAATATATCATAGATGAATCTAATATTAATTTATCCCAAATTATACCGCCATCATCACCACCATTAAAAACTATTTCTTCACCTCCAAAGCCCTTAGAGACTGATTTTGATGCTCCAATATCACCAAAATCTATAAAATCACCGCCATCTGCAAGATCACCTCAATCGACCAAGTCACCACCATCAAAAAAATCAAATTCATCAAAGAAATCTCCATCAATATCCTCATTAAGTCAAAAGTCTCAACATTCTCATAAATCATCGCCAAAAAGTCATCAACTAGCAAAGTCACCGCCAAGAAAGCTTGAATTTCAAATTGACGAGAGACAAAGGCAAATGGACAGTGACTCAATTGACAGTATAAATGCAATCGACTGTAAAATTGATGATGATAATCGAGATTCTTCACCGACAGATTCAATGCCACCCGCACCAACACCACCGCCACTTGAGCCTCTAACGTTGTTGGAAAAAAGGTGAGCGAATGTTTTTTTTTTTAAATTGTCAATTTCATTTATCAGAATGATTGTCAAGGGGATGAAACTGATTTGAATTTGGTTGGTTGTTATAAAAAATTCAATCAGAGACTCTAGAACTTTATAAAACTGCTTCAAGCTCAGGAAAAACCAAACATTAACCATAGACACCTAAAGTTCCTTTCCCTTTGACACAACCATTGCCAATTCAATAGAAAAATGTTGATTGAGTTGAATTTAAGTGTGTGTGATGTGTACTAATTTTTATTATTTTTATGTGCTCATCTCGTGATTCCTCACTCTCTCGTTTTTATTTTCTGATGATTATCTCGACTTGGCTTCTCCATAAACCCATGAAAATTATTATTTTATTATTTTAATGTGGGAAATTCTATTTTGAGTTTGGATAAATTTATCAGCATGCGGCAGCATTTATCTCGTTGAGAGAGATGCTTTTTGGTTTTGAAATGTTGATCATATTGTACGTGAACATCTGATTTTGATTGAAGGCAGTTGAATTTTTTTTTTTTTTCAGATGAGTGTAAAAATATTTTGTTTAATTAAGTTGTGGAAAAATTTATGTTGATACTTTTTTCAAAAATAAAATTAATCAAAAAGTATGCTTAGCACAGTTTGCGATGAAGTTATTTCTAAGAAGGATTTGAACCTTCGATTTAAAGCTTTTTGTTTTCTGCTTTTCTTCCTAAACATTTGAAACTAACTTTGAAATTGCGTTTTGAAAATCTAAAGGAACTTTTGGTCATTATCCTTTATTTTGTTAGGTCAAGAGTGATATTAATCAAAATCAAAACCTAAAATTCACTCCATAGTAACATGTTGCTCTATATCCTAATGAAGTCTGTGATTTATTCATCCTAATAAGAAGAAATTCTTCTTTGTTATGGATACCACACATATTTTGCTCATCTTATGCCACAAGCACAGTCAAAATTACTTTTATTCATAGTCACTGATCTTGAAAATGACATTTCATCTTCTAACATATTTTGACTTAAAAACTTGCTAGAAATTCTTAAAAAAATACTCCAAACTCGCGTTGCAATCAGGGGCGTAGCCAGGGGGGGGGGTTTTTGGGGGCAAAACCCCCCCCCCCCCACTATTTATTTTCTCTAAGTTTATACTATATATTATTTAATTTTTCATATCCGAGCAAAAAAAAAAAAAAAAACGTCGAAAAGCAAAAACCCCCCCTCAAAAAAATTCCTGGCTACGCCCCTGGTTGCAATTTAGAAATCGATAATAATCATGTAATAAATACCTAAAAATTAGAAATGCTTAGTGGTTGTTACTGGGCAACGCATTTATCCCGTGATTTATAATCAAATTTTCAATACATTGCACATGTACGGTAGAAACAATAAAAGTAAATTTGTAGTACAAATTTTGCTCTGCATTGAAAAGCTTCCAATTTATATCCCATAAAATTCAATTCACAGGATGGATGACAAAATTTATTCATCCAAGCCACATTTATGTTGATGAAAATTCCATTGTTTGTTGATAGATATTTTCTTCTGTCATAATATTGCAAATATTTGCATAAAATATTATCTTCAGTCTGTTTCATTTTCGTGATAGAAAATGCTTGAAATGTTTATCTTTTAAAGTGGTTATAGCTTGAAAATTTAGCTCATAGCTGATACTTGAGTTTTGAGGGACATATTAATTAATTATGTTGTTGACTTGATTGCCTGTGGGTAGATGTAGGTAGATCAAAAGGGTTTGGAGTGTATATAGCAATTTATATTAGATTTTGGAAATGATATTATTTAGATTATTTACGATATTGAGTGTTTAATAAGGATATTCGCTTATGGGTTATAAAAAATCAAAATACCTAACCCTAAATTAAATTTTAAATAAATAGTTCTAGTCTATCTTAAAAATCTCAGATTTTTTTAGAATCTCACAAAACTAATGAAAATTACATTAAAACTTATTCCTCAATACTCGACCCAATTTCTTTTCAATTGAATAATTTATATCTCCATACTCTTGTAGTTCATCAAATTAAATTCAACAAAAACTTTTCTCAACGCACAAAAAATATTTTTTTTTTCGCAAACAAATATGGCAACGAACGAATAATAGAAATGTATCACAATATCCACAATACACAATAAACGAGTAAGAGAGAGAGAATATATCATTTCAGGGGAAGTGTATCTCGTGCCAGTCAACCATTATCGTGTCAGCGAAATAGCAAAAATTATTATGTTCTCGCACATATTTTACTATGGCTTTTTGTGACTTTTTTGTGTTATCTCATATCGTATCAGCTATGATGAAAATTAGTCATGGAAACCAAGAAATAGAAACTGTATGTTTTCTAATTTGTCATCAAGTAAACAGATGAGAGATATCTAAATAGATATGAGAGAAATATTCTTTTCTGTATGACTGGGGTGAAGGACATTTCTATTTGTTTTATGCTTTTGGGGTTATGAGTGAGTTTATTGAGGGTTGAACTAGATGAGATTGAGATTGAGATTATATTCTTGAAGAGATGATGAATAATTTTTGAATTTAGTTGCAAATTTCTTTCATTTTTTAAAATAGATTTTTTTTTTTTTTTTTATTCAAAATATTAAGAATGTTTATGAATTTTATGAAATGTTCTTAAGATTCCTCATAAATTTGATATATTTTTCTGATTTCAATCAATTATATTTGATATATAAAATCTTGCGCCTAAATCACTCAAAATTCATGCAAAATTCTAACTTCATAAATTGCATTCAGGAGCAACAATATTGCACACTCTTATATTACTATATGCACATAATCATTAGCTGTCTTTGTACTAACATTTTAATTATATTCTCTTCTTTTTAAACTTTTAAACACGACATTCTAGTATGTAACAAAAAGAGCAATTTTTACGACATATGTAACCATACATATTTACATTAAAATCATCAATGTTTAGTTCCTGTAAGAATTTTTCTTCTTTTTCATGTTGTGAGAAAATTACTTTTGAAAATACAGCGCTATTCATTATGATGTTTTGCCTGCGGAGATGAAAACTTTGTATGTAGTTATTCTCTGTGATGTTTTTAAGAGGATTTTGTCAGATTTTTTTCATAATTAAAAGTTTTTCTGGTTTCAGTTAATGATTTTTTTTGCGAGAAGTTGCTCATTTTTGAAGGTTAATAGGCTTAATGGGTCTGAATATGTGGGTTCGCAAATATTACTGTGAAAAGGTCTAAAATACTTTAAAAAGGCAAAACAATTTAATTTAAGAAATTTAAGTTTGAATATAGAGCGAAAAAAATCAACAAAATTTACCTCAAAGGAACTAAAACTTCATTTATTCATTACTGTACATTTTATGTCCAACCAACTCATATTTCACTCCGAAATAAAATTGAAAATGTATTCAAATATATTCCATTTTCAGAAAATCTTTTTAAATTGTTGTAAAATGAAAATGAAAATTTCAACTGAATAAATATGTTTTTAATAAGCTTACCAGCACCATAGGCACATAGACTTTTGGAAAAACATTTGAGTTTCCATAGCACTCAATTCCATGTTTCTCAAATAACATTTCAATTTCTGAAAACTCAATTAAAGAACTCGAGAGTAGAGAAAATGTAAACTAATTGCTTGATGGATTGAATGTTCAATTTCATAGACTTTTCTCATTCTTTTACTTCTTGTTCCTTTTCAAATGTGATTGATTCACATCTTCCTCTTTTCGTTTTGAGATTTAATTTACTTTACTGTCATTGTAAATGACATAAAATGAATTAGAAGTAATAATAATAAGTTTAAAGTGGAAGTTTCCAAGATTATTGTGTACAGAGTTGTTGCTAATGGAGATGAGAGTCAAATATTTTGATGTTTTAACTAGGTTAAGAAGCGAAATTTATGTTTTGCTTAATAAATTAGGTTTTTAGTAGGTTTTGTTGTTTACAATTTGGTTCGAAATTTTAAATTTTAACTTTATTTTGTCATCAAGTATTTTTAATAAGTGAGAAGTAATTTTTAATGCTTTAAATCCCACTTAATGATCCTGAGGATCTTTGTAAAATGTTTTTTTTTGTAGCTAAACCCTGCTAATTTTGAAAATATGGACAAAAACTCAAAAAGTGCGGGAAATTAAAGTTCTCAAAAAATCTTAACCCCAATAACCAGAAATTTTAAAAGCTAGTTTAAAGCAAACTTAAAACTAACTTTATTTAGAAATACTAGCTAAAAGTTACCTAAGAATTAGCTTTTAACTATCTTTGAAATTTTCTGGTTATTGGGGTAAGTCAAAATGCTTATCATAATCTAAAAGAAAAAGTAGACTAACCTAATCAAAATCAGAAACTACTACTCTGCAGCTCTTTTAAAGCTCAATTTCAATATTGAATTAACATTCATTCAAGCACTCAGTCATGCTTACAATCTACTCAATTTCTCTAAGAAACTTTCTTGAATCTTCTTTTTAATTCTTATTAAAAATAAATTTTCCTTTCATTCCTTAAGAAAAGTTGAAGTGTGATGAGAAAATATTGCAAAAGCCTATTATTCTCTTCTTCTATCTCCTGCGATATTTTCAGCAGCAAAAGCTTATAATGCAATGAACTAAATGGACATAATTTTTCTTTCTTTTACTTTTGTTCCTATTGACTCTGATTCTAGTTGATTTCACTTGATTTTTCTTGTATTATATTGTATTAAACAAATCAAATAAGACTTTTAACATTCAGTCAGTGAGTTATTTTCTATTACAACAAATTCCGACAAATGGAAATAGAATCCGAAGCAATTTTGTATCGTATTTTATTTGAAAGCTTACATTGCTTTGAGATTAACGGGGAAGGATTTGTCTGTGTGCTTTACGTATTTACTCTTGGATGTATCCTTCAATACTCAAAGGAAATATTTTTCATTTTGGCAACATAATTTAATGTGTAATCCAGTAACTGAACTATGAAGTGTAATAAATTATTCGAGTGGAGTAAAATGAGAGAGGAGGTTGGGGAAAGTGGATGTAGAAAAAAATTGAAAGACATTTTTGGTGATTTGCATTTTTACTTCTGAATTTATTTCATTTTGTTAGGACTGGATTTTCTATATAAACATAATTCTAACTTAATATAGTTGAGAAAATTTAAAAGTTTAACTCAAGACTATAGTGATATCCAACCGGTTAGGCTCAAAATTTTTTGAGAAATCCCACGAACCGTATGATGAATGCCGTTTTGATCAGGACTTACCTTTTGAGTTTGCTTCGGCATAAAAATGTTGGCCATGACTGCTTTAATAAATCTATATTATATCAAAGAACATCTGATTGCATAAGGGATTATTGGGTCAACATCCTTCCTGAGTACAACCCTCTGTTCAATTCCTAATAAAATCTACATGAATAATCAAAGAACATTCACTACAAATCATTGTAAAAATTCATTGAATATTCCAAACACTTTCTCTAATTTCATCAATCTACGAAAAATTCATTTTACGATTGTTAGAATTAATTAAAATAAAAAATTATTTTATTCACGTGATTCATTAATTATGCTTGACCAAAAAGAGAATTGTACATACTTTGACTAAACGTTTTGTTATGTCACTCAAATTGTGAGGCGGCTTTTGTATTCACTTCCTTTCAAGAAAAGAATATGATTTGATTGTGCGATGTGTTTATAAAGAATTGTTATTTGTAGTCCAAAAGGTGATTTTTATTTGGAACGTTTATGGAGACTTTGTACATAAAGAAGAAATTTGGAAGAAATCATATAATCTTGATATGTATGCAAAGATTCACATTAAGTTTTTTTTCTTAAAAAATTGTGTCCAGCTACTTGTGTAGTCTTGCTTTTTAAGAAACTATATTTGAAAATTATTAAATAAATTTTCAAATTTGAAATTTGCCATAATCCAAACAGAATAAATTAATTATTTACTATATTCAAGATTAAAACCTTGAAATTTCAAAATTTAGACATCTGAAACATTTTTGACATTTTATTTAACTTAATTTGACGTGTGACATTATCCATATGCTATTTTAAAATCTCATTAAATTTTGGAAATTCTATAAAACTTCATGCAAAGCTCAAATCAAAACCTCACATCAATTAAATCTTTCGCTGATATTTTTACAAATTCTATCTTCATCAAAATCTCATCTACACATTTACTATTAAATAGTTAACCTAATTTCCTCTTTTACTTCACGTATTTCCAATCCAAACTAAATCCCATTTGTGGTTAAGAACATGAATTCTTACACATGTGCTCTATTTAGCGAGAAACTCTACTATTGTCATTTAATAGAGGGATTACAGCCGTATGACGAAGATTAATTATTAGAAATATGAATTAATGACAAAATTTATTGCTTTTTCTTGTAATTAAGGTTAAAGACGTTTAGAGGGTTATTTTTTGGGGTAAAAGTAGGAAGTGAGAAAATTTTTGATTGTTTGAAGTTTGAAAATTTCAAGGGAATGACAAAATCATTCGATTTTCATACAATAATATTTTGATATTCTTATTCAAGTTCTCTTAACTTACAATTTCACATGTTCATTCCCATCAAACTAAACTTCTATATTCCAATCACTTTATTTTCATCGTCTTCATTTCAATTTAATCCTCTCATAAAGACTTTGAAACCAAAGAACAACATGAAACTCATATAAATCATGTATCGATATGTTGAAATCATTATCCACACGTAGACATAACAAACATTATTGTAACATGCCTGACTTTTATGAAAATATTTTTCTTTTCTTACCCTATCGCCTTTTTTTCGCCTCAAAATCCATAAAATCACAAAAGAATTTTTATTTTTGCTTCCTTTATGGGGAAAAAAGAATTTTCTATCGTTATTTAAAAAACTGTTTTTTTTCGGGGGATTTATATAACAGTATAAAAAAAATGTTATGTGTAGAGAAAAAAACAAGAATTGCAAGCGCAATTAGGTAAGTGAAGCATGGAAATGAAAGTAATATTCAGTCATTTGATGAGGATAAATGTGAGGAAGTTGTAAATGTTTTGGATGTGTTGGTGGATTGAGAAGCATTAATATGGTGATTTTGGGGATTTTAGGAGTAAATTTTGTAGTAATTGGGACTAGAATTACCAACAAAAAATAAATATTTGAAAAATTTACGATTTTTGTTTTTTATTTTAATATCAACTAATCTAACCTTAAATTTACTACAAATTTCCTGAAAAATTCTACACATCCTAATTCTTTTAAGAAATCATTTATTTCATTGATCCTTATCACGACTAAAACATATCATCCCAAACAGACAAATTACAACAATTTCAACACTTTTTACTTTCTCAAAAAAAAAAAAAAAAAAATCCCCTTTCAAATCTGAAGCTAAAATTGCGGTTACGGCACGCAAATAAAAATATGGGGGAGAAATTTGACAATGTCGACTAGAGTGTTGTTTTCTTTATGAACAATGTTATTGTGTTGTTCATGTGATGGAAAAATGATTGGCTAAGGGGTGGAATATAAAAAGAAAATTGCAATGCAATCACTTTCATTTTTCACTTTGCCTTGTTCCCCCTCCTCCCCAAAAAATACAGTTGGAATATTAAGGCGCGATCTCATTTTACGCTCTTGTGTACCTGTCTATTTTATGTGCTGTCTATTTTTGTTAAGCATGTTGAAAGTCATTGATCATATAGATTTCAATGTAGAATTTTAAATGACAGCAAAGAAAATGAGATTTTTTTTATGATTTTGACATTGTTGAGCTGTTTAGTGTCACTTTAAGATGCTTCGATGAAGTTATTGACACATTTATGTAAGATTCAATCTTTTTAAGAAAATTAGATCTTTTATTAAATGTATATAAAAAAATATTGTTTTTTGGAGATTTTAACATTAATCTCTTTGATGATAGTGGCGAATCGATTGTTGATAATTATAACGATGTTGTAAAATCAAATGGAATGGCATTCTTGAATAGTCTTTCAAATTCATTTCCAACAAGAATCAGTAACTGGCAAAATTCAAATTCATGCATTGATCATATTTTCACAGATCTTCATTATCATAGGAACGATTTAACATATAATTTATTTTATTATGATCACTTTGCAGATCATAAAAATTTGATTTTGAATGTGTCACAAGAAATGAACATAAATGAATCTAAGAAGCCAGAGTCATATAAAATAATCAATAATAGTCACATTGCCAGTTCAAAAGTTCTTCAAACACTTAATACAGATAATTTTGACACTTTCATTGACATGATTCAGAATATCATAAAATTAAACACTGTTGAAATAAAAATAAAGTCAGCAGGAAAGAAGCCATTTATTAATCAAAAAATTCTTAACATGATTGAAATTCGTAATAAATTCTTAAAATTAAAGACTAGATTCACAAAAAGCGACTACTTTAAAGAAAGATTTTGGCATTACAGAAACGAATGTAGGAAAGAAATAAACAAAGCAAAAAAGAATTATTACGATGAGCAATTTGCGAAGAATATTCATGATCCAAAGAAAATATGGCAGCATTTAAACACTCTGATATATAACAAGTCAAAAAGTACTAATAATACGTGTTCTCTTTTAATTGATAATGGAATAAGTATTAGTCATAAGCCAGCAATTGCAGATCATCTAAATAGATTTTTCATTAATGCATCTGATATGATAACGTCTAAAATTTCCGTAAACCAAGTAGAATTTGATAATCTAATGAGCACTGAGAATTATCAAATACATAGCAATTTTGTATGTCCATCTGTAACTGAAGATGAGATAAAGTTAATAATCGAAAATCTCAAACCTTCCAATGCTCAGGATGTTTATGGAATATCAAATAATTTTGTTAGGACACATAAGAATTCACTTGCACTTAATCTGTCGATTTTTGATTAATAAGTATCTATTTCAAGGAATATTTCCAGATAAATTAAAGTTAGGAATAGTCATACCAGTCTATAAAAATGGCAATAAAACATCATGCACTAATTATAGGCCAATTACCATTAATCCAATTTTTGGCAAAATTTTTGAATATGTAATCTACAGAAGATTACAAGACCATTTAGACAACAATAATATAATCAATAGAAATCAATTTGGCTATGTTAGGAAATCAAATTGCGAAATTGCCACTAGACATATTCTTAACGAAATCTACATTCCTGTTGACAAAAGAACGCCAACATCACTCACATGTATTGACTTAAGTAAAGCCTTTGATTGCATTCAATTTCCAATACTAATCCAAAAATTGCGTAAATTAGATCTTGATACATTTTTCCTTAATTTGCTTATATCATACTTAAATGGAAGGAAACAGGCGGTAAAAATAGGAGATGTTCTTAGTCAATTTCTGTTAATTAAAGTAGGATCACCTCAAGGTGGTGTTGTGTCAGGACCATTCTTTGATTTATATGTTAATAGTTTATTTAATTTACCTCTCAATGGTAAATTGTTTCTTTATTGCGACGACATGTCACTTGTTAATACTGGAAATGGTTTAACTGACTTAAAAACGAATATCGAAACGGATTTAATGTTGATTCAGAATTGGCTTAATAACCATTATCTTAGTCCAAATGTTAAGAAAACTAATTATGTTTTATTTCAAGGTAGAAGAAGATTTGAGAGTTTCACAGAACAGAATTTGAATATTAGGTTTAATGGAGTGATAGTTGAAAGATGCGAAAAAGTGAAAATATTAGGTCTAACAATTGATGAGCAATTGTCTTTTAAACATCATATTAATAGCATTAAAAATAAAGTTGTTCCATTTATATTTGCGCTAAGACGAGCCAGAAGATTCATGACAGAGCGAACAGCCACAAGTCTTTATTACGCGCATGTTCAGTCGCATTTTGTTTATATGAGCACGATTTGGTCTGGCTCATCTTCAGGTTTAATGGAATCACTTGAAATCCTTCAGAGAAAAGCACTGAGAATTGTTTTAAAGAAAAGTTGGTTCGCTGGAAATGATATTTTATAAAACATTAGGTTATTACCTGTATCAGTGATTTGTCAGACAAACTCCTGCATTCATGTCTTTAAAATCATCTCGAATCTGATCAAGAATAATGTTGAATTAAGAACGGGAAGTGACGTACATGATCACTTTACACGAAATCGGGAAAATTTTGTAATAAGAGATTGTAGAACGAATCTAGGAAGTCAGAATTTTTACATTAGAGCGCTTAACGAATATAACAATCTTCCAGAAGAGATCAAAGCTTTTCATTCCTTGAATATAATTAAGAATCGCGTGAAAGAACATTTTCTGGAAATCTATTTAATGCCAAATAATTTGAATAGAATATAATTGTACGAAAAAAAAGAAACAAATATCTTCTGTAAACTTTATTTAAAACGAAATTTATAAAACAACGTCAAGTTTAATATAAATAAATAAGCTTTAAAAAAAAAAAAAAAAAAAAAAAGATTCTAAGATTTCATCAGCTGAGAATTGAAATATTTTGTTTGAAAACATTAATAAATTCATTTGAGTTGTCACCATACTTAATATACATCATAACATGTTGTTGTCACGTGCAGTAGCATCATAAAATCTTTACATTCTATTCATATTCATACTAACATAAATTGGCTAATAACAAACACATTTATTGCTGTTTTTAAAATTATTTTAAATTATTTATTTAATAATTTTATCGAATCTGATTGAATAGATTAGGATCGGATGCAGAAAATTTTGGAAATTCATGGAAAAATTGGACTATTTGGTAATTTTTACAAATTTTACATTGCACATCCTTTTTTTAGTATTCATAATTACACACAATAACAATAAATACACATAAAACTGCAACATTACATTCAATTTAATTGATTACAAAAGTATATTAGGGTTTAAAAATATGCAAATCACGCATGAGAGTGTTTTTTATACCACATTACACAAATAAGCATCCTTAAAATTCATGCATTATGAATTATTCCCTTTGATGTTCAAGTTGATATCATTGGAAATGAATTAAATAATTTTGGATGTATTTAAATTTTATAATGAGAAATTGCTTCATAATTAGAACTCATCAGACGAAATATTTTTAATATGAAGTCATGATGATGAAAAAAAAAAAAATTAATTATAAAAGAAAATTCATTAAATTTTGATTATAAGTGGTTTGGTTAATGTTTTATTGGAATGAAATTTATGTGAAGAATTTATAAGCTAATTTTTTAATGGTTTAGGGAAGTAAAAAAGATGAGAATTTAGTAGACATTGAGAATAGTTTGCAGCGTTTTTGAGTACAGATCAGAAATTTTTTAAAACTGCTAATAAACTTGTTAAAACTCGTCAAAATCTTATCAAAATTATTCCTGGACAGACAAAATTCACTCTTGACCTTGGTACACTAACCATTAAAATCACAGACAATTAAAGTACACTATCACATCCTCAGACATACTGCATAACACAATCAACTCTTCAAAAAATAAATCCACTCAAGCACATATGAAAAAAATGCATCAAAAAAATCGATAAATGCCTTTTTCTGTCCTCAAAACTTTCCTCTCCCTTGTATCATATCATATCACATGCCTGCATCCTATTATATTCATTAAGATAGTAGAAAATTTGCATAAAAGTTTCCAAGAGCACTCACAGCAATAAAATTAATTTGAAATGAAATATTGAGCATCTTGTGATAAGTGCCAACACATGCATGCATCAGAGATGAATGGATTGTGTTCCTTTTTAAACGAGTCACAATGGATTTTAACATATTTTTTTTGTATTTTTTATGTTTGAGACTCAGACATTAAAGAATCTTGAAGCACGTACGCATATCATCATCTGCTTTTATTTCATTGTTTTCGTCACAAATTCTATTTTTTTGTCTACTTTTTTGATGGAGCGAATCACATGTGACTTTGCATACATAAGATGAATATTATTTTATTTTATGTAGGCTTGATGACAAGGCAATTACAACCCCTTTTATACATTTTACAATCTAGTTCCGTCATTGATATCTCATGCGCTCGGGATAAAATATCGATAAAAAATTATTTTATTGATAAATAATCCATAATAATATAAAAAAGAACGGCATGTGATGAGAAAGTGATGTATCATGTCACATGTGATACGCAGAAAGAAATAAATACGATTGCTCATTCGAATGCTCATTTTCAAGCTTAAAACTGCTGTTTTTCATTTTCATGTGCATTCAAGCAATGAATTGGACTGAACAAGAGGATTAATAACTGTAGACAATAAAGAGAATAGTTTTCTATAGTTTCACATGCTATTACGTTATTTTTGTTGTAGACTGTAGTTTAATGCCAGCATGAGAAAACAGTCAGTTTTAGATAACAGGAAGAACAGTTGCTCGAACAATTTTCATAGAATGCTGATAAATCGGTTTTTGTCAAGGATTGTTGCTCGCTTTTTCGCTTTTTGTTTGTGACTTTTTTGTTAGATTTGATACCCTTTGAATGAAATAGTTGATAGGAATTTAATGGATGTTGGTGAGTTTTTTTGGGTTACTTAATTGAAAATCATTTAGGTAACTTGAGATTTTTGCTGAAAAAATTGAATTATGATTTGTAAGTTACGATTAAAGAACCTTAGTTTAATAGTTTGAAGTTCCTCCCAAGTTCCTCCTGAAAAAACTAAAGCAAAAAAAAAAAAAGTCTTAGAAAATCTCAAGTTCACTCCACAAGGGATCGGCAATTTAAAAAAACAACGACAGTGTCAATTACAAAAACTATTTCACGTACTTCTTCCTACTGCTCATTTTTATTTTTATTTTCAAGTGCACTTATTTGTAAGTGC
Organism: Chironomus striatipennis; assembly: GCA_026123125.1. Taxonomy (NCBI): domain Eukaryota; kingdom Metazoa; phylum Arthropoda; class Insecta; order Diptera; family Chironomidae; genus Chironomus; species Chironomus striatipennis. The sequence goes on from CM047394.1 coordinate 55,033,983, forward strand.
CTCTTTACATCTACATACATTTAGATATTTTTATTCCACTCAGTAGTGATATCAAATAAATTTTAGAATTAAAACAATTTGTCTGATTTGTACGGTCATCAACTTATTAAACCTAAATGTTGTAATAAAGCACTCGCATTTCAACGTGGGTTGATATGGGATATGATAAAGTGTATAATGTCAAGGTTGTGGCACTTGAAGTGTATCAACACTATGTTTGGATTTCTTTTGAGGTTATGTGATACTTTTTTGATTGGAAAATATTTTTTAGTGATTTCTGGTAGAAATTTTGATGAAATAGATTGATTCAATAGGAAAATATCAACAATTATCCTACAAGCTATGAAATTTTCAGCAAGTAATGAAATTGCTATTATCTTGACCTTAAACTCTTAATAAACCACAAAAATACTATTTTTAAATTTTATCGCACATTTTCCCATCCCCAGATGAGGTCGTGTCTCTTGTTAAAGTGGATTAACTGCTTAATGGGCGAAACATATGATTTTAAATTTTTTTATGATTTTCTCTCATCAAAAAAGAGTATAATTTTTTTTCGGGGGTAATGTGAATGTCATTGTGTCAGTTGTTGTGAGATATTTGAAACGTGTGCATGAAATATTTCAATTTCCCTAAATTTATTTCTATTCTAACTTAATCTTTTTTTTCTGTTCATTTTCTCTTTTAGTGGAATCATGGACGCAACATCACAAGTGCTTGTTCCATCTCCATCATCTCCCGACAACGTGATCGTTTCACCGGAAACATTAAGTCATCATTCATCGCCGGCAAAAGGCTCAAGAATTTTACATTATGCAGCACAACATGTGACAATTGACGAGAGATTACCATCATCACTACGATCATCCCGTCAACATTTGATTGATCATAGTCGAAGATCAACGCCATCATCACCACCTCCACCATTTCAATCTGGTCCAATGACACCAGCTGAATCATCACAGGCAATGGTGCCAGTCAAAGCATACGAATCGGAAACGGAAAGATCTTTAATGTCACCGGCAACTGCCACATCAACAACACAACATTTGGCTGTGCTATATGAAACACATCATCATCTTCATCCAATTTTAACATCACCAATGCGTCGACCATCTCGACTACCTGACACAAGTCGTTTTCTTATGCAACAACAAGCTTTAGGAATGGCATCAACAGTAAAGGAGATTAAAGCGTAAGTTTTTTTAATTAAGATTTATTGCATAAGATAATGGCAGTAGTTGGAATTAAAGGAAGAAGAAAATTTTATCGACCGAAGTGAAATTGACAAAATTGCCGTAAAAAATTTTTTTTGTCAGTGTGTAAGTTTTGGGTAGGAAGTAAGGGGATTTAAGGTCATTTTAGATTACTTTTTGAGATGGAAAAATAATTCTTCGACAGTTCATTCATCCCATGTAACCAAAATGGTCCTTATGTATTACATTGATCTTTCTTGGAAACATGAATTTAATACATTAGTTCGATTTTGGTTACTAGTGATCTGTCTGTCAGTCTTCTTATTCCTGAATTTCATATCTTTTAAAACAGCACAAAATTCAATTAATGATTAAAGTCATAATATGAATAGAACTAATTGCACTTCAGACACCTCAAACCCTTCATTTACTTTCAACCATTCATGTTCAATTTCCGTTTTATTACACTTTTACAGACTTGATGCATTTTGTACAACATTATCGGCTCTTTATGGAAAAATCCTTGTTGTAATGGGGTAAGTCGTAATGAATTCATAAACAGCACGAGATTAAATGTCTCACTTTTGTTTTTATTTTCTTTCTTGTTTCTTTCTCTTCCATTTAGCATTGCATTTCCAATGGCTGAAGTGATATCCACTTATATTCCACCTTCATTTTATGAGGTAAGAAATATGTAAATAAATGTGAATTTTTGTAAATGAACATTGAGGATTAAAAAAAGGGGGAAAAATTATTCAAACGACAAATACGACTTTTGGAAAATTTATTTTAATTTTTTTTATGTGAAAAGGAATTTTTGTAAATGTTCTTTAACTTGTGTAGGAAGTCATGAACATAATTTATTACATATAAATGAAATCGTAGAATTTTAATTAATTATCATAAAGAATTTTATGCTTTTTTATGAATTATTTACAAGTAAGGTTTGGTATGAAGGTAAGGGGTGAAAAATTAGTAGCTTAATCCTGTATTCAGGCTCTTCTTACACTAATTTTTTCAGAATAAATGTCAACCTGCTTTACAACAATTCTTCTTCATGATTATATCAAAAAGTATAAAAGTGACAAAGGAAATTCGAATAAAAAACTTTTCCATCCGCAGGAATGACAACGAATGTATTCAAAAATTTAGTTCATATAAAATTTATTGTATGTGTCATAATACATGAGTAATACATTACTTTCGTATTTATATGCGATGGCTAAATTGAAAATATAAAAGCGTTGTCGTGAATAACAGGAGTTGTAAATAATAATTCTTCTTTTTATTTATTGATTTAATGTTCGAAGTACATTTGATTATTTTTAACACCAACCTTATCGGTTTTAATTTAAATACAGATTGAATATTATTTTGTTTGTTGATTTTGATTGTAATTGAAAGTATTTGGATGAAAAATTTTTAAAAAAACATCCTAAAATTTTTTAACTTATATACTAATAACTAATAAGACTACAACTAATAAGACTAACACTAGTAAGACTATTGACTGATGAGACTATCGAGATTGCTCATAGCGATCTGGGTTTTGGTAATTTATGCTTAACTCTGAATTCCAAGGAGTCATACTCATAATTACCTAGATTGGAAATTAATTCATTATTTATTGATCTATTGGAGTTATAAAATCGTGAGGTTAATTTTAATAAAAATTCTCTCACTGTTGGGAGGTTGGCACGTCGATGGAGTGAATCATTAGTTATGAAATCATCCCATTTGGTATTAAAAATTAGACGTAGCATTTTTGTTTTGAAATACTTGAAGCTTATTGAGGTGGGATGCAGCACAGTTGACAAAAATTGGACAGGCATAAGTGAATACCGGGCGAATTAATGATTTATAGATTCTGATTTTTGAGTCTATTGACACACTCGACTTTCTACTCATGAGACAATAGAGTGTTTTGAATGACAATGATTTGGCTTTCAATAGAACCGTATTAATGTGGTGTTTGAAAAGAAGTTTATTATCTAAGTGAACACCTAGATATCTAACATGAGCTTTCCATTTGAAGGTGAGTCCATTAAAATTGATAACATCTGAAAGGCACTTATTTAACATTATGGTGGATTTTGTAAATAAGATAAATTCAGTTTTTGAATTGTTTAGCTCAATTTTCCAATTATTGAAAAATTCTTGAAATGATTGGAGTGATTTTAAAAGTGAGCTTTTAATATAATTGAAATTATAGTTTTGGGCTTCAATGAAGAATGCGGTGTCATCCGCAAACAGGGCTATTTCACCACTGTTTGGGATTGGGATGTCATTTATGAAGATGTTGAATAAATGAGGAGCGATTACTGACCCTTGAGGGACGCCAGCGAGGATTCTAAATAGCTCAGAGACTGAGTTATTGATCGATACAAATGCTGTACGTCCAGCTAGATATGATTGTATAAGTTTAATCAAGTATAAAGGATACTTATATTTGATCAACTTGTGTATCAAGGCATCGTGCCAGACAGAATCATAGGCTTTTTTTAGGTCAAGTAAAACGACTCCCAAGCTCCTGTTAGTATTGAAGCCCAAGGCCGCTTTTTCGGTGAGTCTAAGTATTTGCTGAGTAGTTGAGTGACGAGATTTAAATCCGAATTGCTGTTTAATAATGATATTATGATCAATTTCAAACGAATTAAGTCTTATTTGGATAAGTTTCTCGAAAACTTTTCCTATCGTTGAGAGAAGTGAAATTGGTCTATATTCTGAGGGATTGCTTGAGGCTGGGGCGGTTTTTGGTATTGCTACGATTTTAGCTAGTTTCCAGTTGGTCGGAAAGTAAGAATATTTTACGCATGCATTGAATAATGATGTGAGTTTTGATATGAAATTATTGGAATTAAGTAAGGCTTTTAGGACACAATTAGGTATTGTGTCAGAGCCAGCAGCTTGCGAGTTTTTAGATTCGAGATAACAGAAATTGTCTCTTCATTGGTAAAGTACTCAAAACTTGGAATTTGATCCAGTTCTAATTGCTCTATTGAGTTCTTGACTATTTGCTCCAAATTTGAGTTCATAGAGGCTGAATTAGTGTGAATTTCGCAGAATTTAGTTGCAAGAGCTTCAGCTTTATCCTTATCTGAATAAGCGTAGTCTTGACCTGAATGGATTGGTGGAATGTATTTCTTGCTATTTTTTAAGGACTTGGTATATTTGAAAAGAGAATTATCTTCATATGTTAACTTTTCGAGTTTAAGAGAGAATTCAGCTTTTCTCTCTAAATCTAATTCGCGTTTAATCATACGATTTAATTGGTTAGCAGCAGACTTATGAGCGTTCTGAAGTGTTCTTTGATACAAGTTACGGAAGTGATTTCTGTGCTTAATCAAGTTTTGTACATTTGCTGAGAATTTATGTCTCAATGGTGGATTCGTGTTGCATTTTGGAACAAATTTATTAATTCCACTTTTAATTATTTCATTAAATGCACATATAGCATTGTCAATCGACTCTTGAGACACTAAATTGAGATTTAGGAACCTGTGTGAGTCTCTATGTAGGAGCATAGTCTTTTCCAATTTGCTTTAGAATAATTGAAAATCGCATTGTTGGTGTGTGAAATATTATTGGAATGAGAGTCGACTGTAAAGCAAACTGGAAGATGATCTGAAGAGAGTTCATTCACTGTGATTAGACTTGAAATAAATAGTGAAGATCTATTAATTGCAAAATCTATTGTGGTGAGCTCACCATGATATGGTATGTGTGTTGGACTATTTGGAGATAAAATATTGAAGTTATGAAAATTTGTGAGGTTTAGTAAGTCTCTTCCCTTATGAGAATTACCTGAATTGTTCCACGCTTGATGCTTGCAATTGAAGTCTCCCGCAATCAGGTGTTGGCCGGGAAAGTTCAGTATTTTACTAAAAAAGGCTTCAGATTGGGATCTGGAAGCTGCTGGAGAGATATATAGTGAAGTGAAGTATACGCAGCTATTGTTGAGTTGGATGTTTACAGTTACAGCTTCAGCAAAGTTGAACTGTGTTCTAATCAGGGAATTGTGAGGAATGTCAGACCGTATAAGTAAAAGTGCCCCTCCTTTTTTTCTATCGGCTCTGTAGACATTATAATTGGAAATATGAAATTTATTATGGGATTCAAGCCAAGTTTCTGATATACATGCAATATCAATTTTATGATTAATTAGGAAATTTGAAAACTCCAAAATCTTATTTCGGATCGAATGAGCATTCCATAATAGAATTTTAAGTCCCATTATGAGATGAAGAGGGCATGACAATTCCTAATTCATCGAGATCACGCTGATCTGGAATTTTGAAATCGAAATAATATTGTAATATAATATAGACACGTTTCTTATCACATGTTTCTTTCTTTAGTTCCTCAATTAATTTTTTGAGGAGATTGAGGGATTTTTGAATATTTGGCACTTCTTCTAATTCTCCAGCCAACTCAGATAGCTGGGTGAATTTAGAGTATGACTCATTGGAATTATTAACAGCACTAGTTTGCTTAACTTGCTCTGCATATGTTGGTCTGTTACTCTGGTTTGAAGCAGCTGATGTTGTTGGAGTTGCAGGACTCGCTGGACTTGCTCTTGTAAGATTTGGGAATTCTGCTCTGCTTTGCACTAATCTATCTTGCAATTGCTGATTTGGACGTGTTTGTTGAGCCTTTTTAATGCTCAGTTTGTTCATAAAGTCTTTGAATGACGCACATTCTTTGTGGTTAGCGGTATGATCTCCTTTACAATTGACACATTGAGGTGATCCATCAGTTCTGGATTTTCTCGAACATTCGCCTATTGCATGGTTATTAAGGCACTTGACACATCTGAATTTGTAGCCACAACCTGTAGCTGAGTGACCCCAACGTTGACAATGATGACATTGTAAAGGCACATTTGATTTATTTTTGACAGGTTCCCATTTCACTGAGATGTCATCAATTACACGATTAGCATGATTTAGTACGTTGCAATTGGTGCTGTGTTGCTGAAAAATTACCAAATATAATGAATAATTCTCATTTTTGAATAGAGTTTTTGCTTTGGTTGCTGGAACATTCTCTTTTTTCAAGATTTTGAGAAGCTCCTCTGGCTCGATGTCATAAAAGCCTTTTAATACAGCACTAAAGGCTTTTTCCGTTTTTTCACAGAACGTATGATGGTCCACTTTGCTATCTTTAAGTGCTTGGATCACTTTTTTTTTGTCATCAGCTGATTTACAGATAATTTGCGTCGATGAATTGTTGCTTACTTTGTAGGTTGGTTTAGCCTCAAGGTTGAGTTTTTGGCATATTGTTCTTACCACGTTGAGTGCAGCAGCAGTGAATATTGGCTTGGCAGCCTTACTTGGAGTGTCTATATCATCTCCTTGTTGAATTGGAATTATATTTTTATGCGATGAGTTCGCTTGTTGACTTTTTTGTTGTTGTTTTAACTTCGCTTGTTGACATTTTTGTTCGTTGATTCTGGGTTTTTTCGAATCAACTCTTTGTGGACTTCCCGGGAATGGTATCCTCTTCCCTTTCTTCTTAGAAGTGTTCGGAATTTCCATATCTTCCTCACTTTCGCTCATTTTAGTTGGTTTAGCACCGAAAAACTATTTTTTTTTAAATATTTTTTTTTTCTAGAAAATTTTTATTACTTTCGCCCTTGTGGCAAAACGTGAATGTGGCAGGAGTTGTCGTTTTGATTCCCTTTGGGTGAATTTTGTTAAAAAGTTTTGGGATTTTTTTCTTATTAATAAGTTTTGGGTTCAATGAGTTTTTAAGTTCTGAAAAAATTATGTCTTGAGGCATTAATTACCCATTTTGTTTTTATTGAACCTTGTCAAAAAAAGTTGATTGTTGAAATAATTTTAAAAATCTTTAAAACTATTTTTTTTTTTTACTTTTAAGAATTCAAAGAGTTTGAGTTATCAAAATCAAAGAACTAAATTGACACAAAACTAAAAAAAAAATTCAAGAAAAATTCAATTTACATTTTATTATTCATAAAACACACAAAAAAATCAATTTGTTAATTAAAATTCATATTTCAAATATTAGTGTTAAAAATCAATCGAACAACAAATTGTCCCCAAAATTTCCCCCAAGGAAACACGCTATTTAATCACAATATATGTATTTCTATCACCGTCATCCTTTTCACTGATATTAAAATCCTTTTTACGTTTGCAATATAAAATTGAAAAATCCTTCCATGACATATCAAGTATCTTTCACAATCCTCTTTTCAATTGAAACAAAAAAATAAAAGAGAATTGTTAGCATCGCTACCTTTATAGAATCATTCGTGAATGAATGATTTTTTTTTCATATACCTACATTTTTTAAATATTGTTCTCTGACAATTGTAACAATTTTATTCACGTTATTGAAATTGAGACTTGTTATGCAAGATTTAAAAAAAAAGTTCTTTTGTTTTATTCTCGAGTTGAGCAAATTAAGCCAATTTATTTCCTCGTTACGACAAACTCGACTCGATTGTTGATGGTTGTATCTGATGACTTTTTATATCGGTTGTGACATTGACAATGGTGATGAGAGATGAATTGTGAAAAAATATATAATTTATGAGTCGAATAGCCATGGAAATAAATCGATAGTGTCTTGATGGAACAGGGGTTGTTAACGTAGTTTGTTGAACCGTTTTTTTGAATTTTTGAAGGGCATTTATACAAATTTAAACTTTTGAATCAAATAAATCAATCAAAATACTGCAAAATAACAATATTTTGAAATTCCAAAATTAACTAATAAACCTTTTACAACACTGCATCCAATTCAATAATACAATGTACAAAAAAAGTCAATACACAGGTCATCAAGTCGAGGACGAAATAATTTGCTCCGTTATGTCTTTTATTCTGCTTCATATTCTATTCATAACGATGCAAAAAAAAATTATTATGGAAAGAAAATTTCTTCTTGTTCTTCATCATCATCCTGCATAAATTGGTAGCTTAGTGAAGTAATTTTTGCAGACAGTACATCCAATTGAAAAGTAGGCAGGAGTTAAAAGGATGTTTCACCCATAGACTTACAACTTTTTATGCTGTGGTGTTTTAAAAGGGAAAGAATCTTAAAGTATCTTTATTTTGAATGTATAAAAATATTTTGTTGATGTCCTTGTGGAGGAATTTGTTAGAGATTAGAATAGAATGAAGCGTTGCTTTTATATCAATTAAAGCGGCACTTCAATACGTCGGAACTTCATTTTAAACGGAAGGTCAATTAAACGAAAAAATTTAAAGACAATCAAAGCGTTGCTTTAAAATTAATTAAAATGTTGTTTGAAAAACTTTTAAAGCGTTGCTTTAAAACAGAAAAAAAAATCCTAAAAATTGTAAAGCATCGTTATCAAATCTTAGACTAAAGATCAAATTGAACTTAAATTCTTAAAAATTTATTTCACAAAAAAAAAAAAAAAAAAAACTCTCTCAAGGAAGTAACTGAAAGGAACCCATTGCAAAAAGTATTTCCGTTCTTTATAATGCACGTTAAAGCTTTATAGAACATTTTTTTCTTTTCCCTTTAAATTCTAGACGCCTTTTGTTTGTTTAACACAAGAATGTCATTAAAATGGAAATTTTCACTTCAAGTTTTTTTTCTTTTATTTTATTTTACTTTCCTTTTCTTTTGTGTGTTGAAATTTTATTTTATTTCTTCTGACATATTCGTATGATAAAGTGGCCATTGCTATATTTGCACAGCACTTTTTGGAGAATTTAAGTGATGATGTTTTTATCGTTCATTGCTATTTTTATAGAAGTTTTTGTCATGATGAAGGATGAGAATAGGGTGAAAATTTTCATATTTAGTTCTGGTTTAAATATAAACATTTAAACGAAAATTTTTGGAAGAAATATGAAATTTTAAATTTTCAATTTTCGTAAATTTCTTTAAAACTTGACAAAATTAAACTTAAAATATTTTAAATTTCCACAAAATTAACTTCCTTCATCAACTCAACTTGAACTCAACCTTTAGCCTTAAATTGTATTAACTTCAATGCTTTAATGCCTTCCGATGAAGTCTCAATAAATTTTTGAATAAAATATTATCAATATGGTAATTTTAATACCTTTCTTCACCTTCTGGGGTGAGTACAACCCTAGGGTTGATACAAAAGTACCTGCATTTAATTACTGCCTTTGATTTGGCAAAGTTTTGCCTTTGCCTATCTTTGCTTTTGACATTATAAAATTTAAAAATTTTTTAAATCGCATGCTAGGTATCAACCCTGACTCACCCAATAAAGCTTGATGGGTTTTCAAAGCAGTAAACATGGAAGTAATTTAAATATTTTAGTAGCGGTAACCTTTCAGATCATCAGTTCCAAAATTTTATGGGAAAAATTTACCTTGCAAGTCAATTGGTATTTTAGGAGATGAATGTTTTGAACTTACGGAAGTTTCAAAATTATTTATTGACTTGACTCTTTACAGCTTAAAGGTTTTGTGACAGAAAAAAAGTCATTGATATAAATTCTGGTGTCAATGATGTCAAGGAGAGGTGGAATGAGTTTGAACTGAAATTTAGACATAATATTTAAATTATTACTTTATCGATCTTTTAACTTCAAAATTTCATTAAAATTTCAAAATATCTTCAAATATTTACCAAGAATTCATTTTAATTTCATCCATACTTCCTTTAAAATATTTACAGAATCCCCAAAAAATTATTCCAATTAAAAATTTTAAATTGAGTTTATCAAAATTTCCATCCCAAAAAATTTTCTGGGTTATTTATAGAATAATGCATAAAAGTATCTACGTGAAAATGTTTTTAAAGTATCTCGAGGGAGTAAAAGACACACACAATAAGTTCTCATTTACAAGGTTTCTCAACAGCTTCGTTATTTATAATTTACATTTAATGTCTTCATTATTTTTGAATGTTTTCAATCTTTAGCATTTTAAATTCAAAATGAGACGATTTGGAATGAATAATAATAAGGAAATTGTTGTTGTTATTATGATAAAAAAGAAGGGATAATAGTGAGGATTTTTCACAGCTTTAAGGGGATTTTTGCTTCTTTAATAATATTTTTGGGGTTTTTATGATTATTGTTTGGTTTGTTGTTTTAAAAATTCATTCTTTGAATAATTGTATAAAATTTTATTTAAATTTTTGTCTGAGCCTTGACTTATCTAAAATACAAAAAAAAATATTTCTTTTAAAAAAAATTTTATTTTTAAAGTTCAGCAAAAAATTCCTAAACATTTTGTTCATGTTAAATTTATTTATTCATCCATAAAATATTCTTATAAAATTCCTAATCTTTTATCTTCTCGTTCTTTTATTTTTTTCCAGGGTTTTTATTTATATTTATATATTGGCAGTATGTTATTCTTGTTATTTATGTATGCAACTTTATTGTGGGGTAACAAACCAGCAGTTCCAATAACAAGTAGGTATATTCATTGTTATGTCAGATTGTGTTTAATTTTTTGACATTAAACAATGCTCGTGTTTTTTTTAATGTTGCAAGAGTAAGAAAAATTTCTTTGGAGATTGTAAACTTGAAGTTTATTCAAATAAAAATTGTTTTATTTTTTTTTTAAAGTATTGATGTATTCAAAAAGCTTGACTTAAGAAATGAAACTGCAAATGCTTGTGACTATTCAAAGCTAGCTTTTGAATTCTGCAATATCAAATTCATGCTCACATTTTAAAGAGATTTGAAGAGTTAAATTCAATTCTTTTAAAAGTTCAATTATGAAGTTTTGATTCTGATTTTTTTTTTTCTGAAAAATTAACTTAAAATGAGAAAATTATAGATTAAAGTTATTTATAAAGGTTGAAGTTGAAAAGAATTGCAATTTTAAATTTTTTGGGAAAAAGTACAAAATTAAAAAATAAAAAAATTTCATTAATAATTTTTTTAAAATTACATCAACTGCCTCTCAAAACCCTTTCGGCGATTTCACTTAAAACACAAATTACCCTTAAAGCAAACATGCCATGCATTTAATTTAGTTTACAATTTTTTTAAAAAATCATAATTCAATTAACTGCTTATGTATTTAAACATCATCAGCATCCATTTTCACATTCATGGACAGTGAAACAAATACCATTTATAAAAGTCAACAAAAAAATATGCTGACGAGACCGTAATTCCTGAAAAATTTAAAATCTGTCTGAGTGATGTGCAAACAAACAAAAAAAATGAGAATTGAAAATTTAAATATTCAGGAAATGATTTTCAAACGAAATTGAATTAAATTACCTTTAAATGTTTATTTTCATTTCACAGCAACAGCAACAACAACAAAAAGTTCTTCATCACGTCCGATGGACTCGTCATCATCGTCTGACAGCGGTGACCAATCAGACCAAGAAGAATCAAGTGAAAGTCCTGAAGAGAAACGGAAACCATCATCAAAGACTATTGTGTCGATGAGACGACCGTCTGTACTTGCATCAGCCGCAATGGGAACTCAACATTATGGAAGTTTTTATTTGAGGATGGGAGCTGTTGGTGAGTTGATTGAAAATTTAGTTTGATTGCAAGAAAAACTTTCTCGTCCACAAAAAAGAGCTTTTTATTTTAGTAATTATGGAAATTTCTTACCGCATGTGAAAGTTTAAAACAGATTTGATTACATGAAAGTTTTAGAACAGAGAAGGAAAAAAATTATTTACTCATTTTGAAAGTTTTTAGAAACATGTCTACATGAAAATGATTGGAAACAAGAAAAGTTTCTCATTAGCTTTTTATGTTGGATGTAGATTGTGAGCTTATGAAGGATGAATATGAATAGTAAATTTGCAGGTATTCAGCTGAGTTTTAGAATTTACATGAAGATTATATTAAAATTTTAATCAACCTGATCTGGGTTGGATATGATAATTGGAAAGCTGATTGTAATTTTGTTAGAAATTGTTAAACTATGCAAAATTAAAGAATGTTGAGTATGTCAAAGTTATTGATATGATTCATGTTATATCCTTTAAGTTCAGCTTTAGTTTACACTTAATTAGTCTTATCGCGTATCCATGACACATCACATTCTTTTCTCGTTCATTTTATCTTTAAAAAAATTTCAATAATCTCATTTGTCGATTAGCTAATTACGTTATTGTCGACTGAACTTGAATCTTCATATTCAGATGATTGATGAATACCTACAAGCAATTTTATGACAGAAATGCTCCAAACACTTTAACTAAGTCAATGAACTTTTCAAAGAAAAGAAATATTTCTCTTTAAAAACTTGACTATTATTTCTATAGAAATAGTCATGTCTGAGGACAAAAAAAGTATTACATAATAATAATAATAAAATGAAAAAAAAAATTCTTAAATCTCAGTTGGAAGCCATTACGGAAGCAATCTATTCAGAAACTCAATCCTTATTTTTATTGCATTATTTTGACGTGATTTTCAATTCTCAATGCAGGAAAAAAAATATGATGAAAGCTTTTTATTGGAAATAAAGGAAAAACATGGAAGAAAATAAGCTTTCAGAAATTTAAATGAAATTCTTCTTTTCAAATGTAAGCAATAAAATAAATGAGAGGTAATGGCGGAAGCTTTTATGTTTAATGACAAATGTGCATTAAAGAGGAAATTTATATGAAATCTGATTTTAATTTATGTCAGCTTTAATTTGATATTTTTCGATAAAATAGTATTTTTTGGGTTCTAGATTTTTGAACCTTTTTAACTATGAACTTTTTTAAAGTTAGCTTATTTTTTTAATTTTTTTCCAGAATTGAAGATCGAAAAATGTTCAAAAAATATCAAAATTTAGCAAAAATAATCAAAAACCAGTTTGATCAGTTATACGTCCAGGATTTTTTTGACAGCCTCACTAACTGTCTGGCTTCAAAAATTATTTAAAAATTTTATCTCTATTTTATATCTAGTCGGTTAACATTCAAATCACAAAACAAAGCTCTCAAAAAATTCCATTTAAAGCACGCTTAAAAGCAAAAATAAAACGTATAAAAATATTTATCCGAATTGAAAGGAATCCTTTATTCATGAAAATATTTGTCTGCTAAAGCAATACCTGAGAGCACTTAACGATAAACAAAAGAAATTTTTGTGCTTTCATGAAAAAAGTCTCCCTCTCATTGGTTTCAATTTGTGTTTATTTTGCATCTTATTTGTGTACATTTGCTTAAGAAAATAGAGTATTCTTCCTTAAGGGAAAGTGCTTTACAGACGAAATCAAATCCTCATTGCAACTGAACCATTAGATGAGTATTTGAATCAGAAATTATGCCATGACAACAACATACTCTTGTTCACATGCCAAATTGATGAAAATGTCTGCTTAATGAGCGCCGCAAACTTTTTCATTACCTCAATTCATTATCGCAATTTTGCTGATGAAAATTTTTGTTAGAATTTATTTTAATGTTACTTGAGAATTAATTACGGGAGAATTTCACTCAAACTTTTTTTTTCTCAAGGGGAAGAGAGGACTGGTCTCTTCGCAAGAAAAAAAGGTCGAATCTACAAGACAGAAAAACTTTCTCAATTCCCCCAACATCAAAATCAGACGAAAAAGAATTAATTATCATCAAAAAAAATTTTTTTTGTTCTTATTTAATTTCAGCATTCGGAATTGGAAGTATGATTTATTCAGGACTTGAATTCGGTCAGTATTTTGAGCTCGAAAGAGATACGAAATGCCACAACGTGCTGCTTGCTCTCACGCCTGCCACAAGAATGGCCTTCATTTTCATTCAAATGTATTTCATTTTCTTAAATAATGAGGTGAGTCTGATGTGGAATATTAATGAGTATATTTTTTTGTTATTGTACATTAAGTGGTCGTGCGACTGCTACTGGTTGCTGGTGGTAGTTTGATGGTGATTTGTCATAGCTTGTCTCTCAAACCCTTTCAAAGAATTTTTCTCATTTTTCACAATCAATTTTCATGTCCCTTTCCTTATCCTTTTTCGAACTAATTCCTCAAACCATTTGTCTACTGACATTCCTTCAATCGCTCTACCCCCTTCAATTTATCCAATTTTTCTGATTATCACGCTTATGAATTATGAATTGCATGATAAAATATAAAAAAAATCGCAATCATTGCATGAAGACATATTGATGAGCATGGCATGTCTAAATCGAAATTTATCACTTCGTCACGTTTCAATCCGAACATTCAATTCAATAATATTATTTTTTATTCTTCTTTATCTTTTTATTCTAACAGCAAATCAAAGTTTATCGTTATAAGATGCTTGCGCGTTTTGGTTTAATGCACATGATTGGAACAAATCTCTCGGTGTGGTTTAGTGTACTGATTCAGGAGACGAAACATGAGATTTTAACTTTTTATGATCCAGAAAATCGAACGTTGAAGATATCACATCGGTTAGGTAAGTTTTTTAAGAGTTTGGGGTGGTTAAAGTTTTTTAATTGATGACATTATATTAAACCTAGTTTTAACATTTAGTTAATTTAGAAATAATCCAAACTAAAGACTTAGATCGATTGCAATTTGAACATAAGTTAAAGGTACGACGCCAAAATTTGAAAAAAAAATCTAGATTATGTTCCCAAAAAGTAGATAAAAATTAGACTATGAATTTTTAATATTAAGTATTGAGCTATAAATAAAATTTTAAAACTCGGATGCCATAAAAATTTGCCTTAATGTTGAGAAAATTCAGTTACATTTAATATTTTTTTATGTTCTTCCTTATTGACATGATTTATAGACTTGATTTATTATGAACTTTAACACACTCAGCGAATTTCTAGAGATTCTTTTATGGGGTGTTTGAACAACCCATAAACATGACTATAAGTGGGAAAATTGCCACCACTTGAAGACATTCGTTCTTATCGATAAGCGACAAATAAAAAAGTTTTTCTCTTTGAAATTGGAATAAATGAAGCTGAAAATGACGTTTAAAACTTTTCATGGACTGAATAGGAATTTTTTACGTTTTTGAGTTTTTTGGAAGTTGAAAGTTTGACATTAAATTGGAATAATGATGAAAAATTGTACAAAGGTGCTTTGACCCTTTTTAAAATTGAATTATTGATCCATTGGGGATTGTTATTGATGACTTTATGAACTTTAGGTCGAATTCTACTTTCTAATTTGTTGACTTTTTAAACTTTATCTACCAAAAATTTTCAACGAAAAATTAATCTAACGGATTTTTGTTTTCTTTTTAAAAACTTGTTGCTCTTGAAGTTGGATACGAGGAAAAACTTTTTGGTAAATTATTTGTGTCTTAATGTGTTTTTTTAATTTTGAAAATTATGTTTTTTATATGAGTTTTCATTGGTTTAAAATATATACTTATAAAACTTTTTTTGAGTTTCAAAATTGATAAAAAAATTTCAGAATTGCAGCCAACTTCAAGTTGGACTTTTTGAATTTCAAAAATCCGTTAAAAAATAATTATTAACAAATATCGAAGTCTTAAGATTATTTTCAATATTTCTTTAATCTCATAGGTAACAAAGTAGTCGTACAAGCACTAGCAGAAACTCATTTGAGAGTTGCTCGTGGTCTCAAGGGACCCCACAACATCTTCGAATGTCGTCGTTCAAATATTCTCGGAAATCTCGTTCAAGATGCATCGCCATTTCTATTTCCATGCACTATTGAATATTCTCTAATCTGCGCTGCTATTCTTTATGTCATGTGGCGTAACATCAGTCGACCGGAAGAAGAAAATCAAGAAGTTACACGGTCAGAATTGCATCCATTCAAACGCTCACCACATCACTATTCTGTCGATTGTGCAAATGCACATAAAGGATTGTTTATTGGCATTTTAATACTCGTATTGACCATCATATCCTTGATACTCTTCTTCGTCCTCATTTCCAAGGAAGAGTTTACACATTTTGCGGTCACGGAAGTAAATATTTGTGAGTTAACATTGTATGCTACGACAACGGCAGCAACAATTGTCGGGATGGTTCAAGTACGCGCCTTACATTATGATGCAACTCGAAGTTTCAGTCTAGATGATATTCTCCTTGTTGGCGCTCAGTCTGGGTCATTTTTATACAGTACATTCACAATTATTGGTGCACACTTGACATTGAAAAAGAATACAGTTCTCATTCTCATAACCGCATTGGCATCGCTCGTTGAAACCGCATTTCAGACAATGTTTATACTTGATGCTAGTCGGCGGTCTGCAGCGACGCCAGAGCATGTGAGGAAGAAGCCTGGGAGGGAAATTGTTACGTTCTTGCTTGTGTCGAATTTAGGTAAGCATTAAGTATTTATTTTGTGGGTTTTGGATGCAACATGTCTAGTCTAATTACTCACATCCAAAAATCACGTCATACAGTAACCTAACCTACTAATTATGACATAATAATATCATTTTCCAAACCAGCAATGTGGGCAATAAACACGCTTGAAAAAAGCCGAGCCGAAAGTCATCCATTGCAGTTGCATTTCTATGGCGTGTGGGCATGGACGATTATCACACATGTCTCAATGCCATTAGGTAAATTTCCATTAATTCACTTCCTGTAAATTAATATTTATTTAAAAATTAATTTTATGTTTAATTCACAGCAATTTTCTATCGATTCCATAGTACCGTATGTCTATGTGACATATGGAAGCGTGCATGGAAAATGAAGCCAGCTTACATGTAAAATCATTGACACTAGTTATCAGCCAAAGATAAATGCGCTTCTAGTTATTTTTTACATTTTAAAATAAAAATTGTTTATTATTAAATAAAATTAATTAAGGGAAATTCATGCATAAGAAAATAAAAGAAAATTGAGATAAAAAAATAATTTTGAGATGTTTTGAAGCAAACGACACTTCAAGTCCTTAATAAATGATATTGTATAAGTACCTTTCATCTTTTTCTACTCCGTTTGATTACTTTTGATGAAAATTTCTTTGTTTTTTTTTTAAAAAAAATGTTTATAAGAAAATTGTGTTCATCAAATTAAAAGAAAAAAATAGGTAAAGAATTTTTACATCAACTGATTGGGTATTTAATAAATTTTGAGGGGCCTAGTGGATGTTGTTGGGGTGTGGTAAGAACAAAATTTGGTCTTATTTCTAATATTAAGCATGTTTTTTTAATAAAAATGAAAAATATTTGAATTCTAAACAATTTCTACAATTTTAAAGGTAATTTTAAATTCCAAAAATTTATTACTAGCATATGCCTGCAGCCAAATCCACAATCTACACCACTAGAGCCCATACAATGATAACATTATTAAATTTTCTACATACAATGTGCAATACACAGAAGGAATGAAAATGTCCTAAAATAAAAATGATAATTTATCTTCTGTGAAATCTCTCACATAACCATTAAAAGAAGGAAACATAAATACACATAAATAAATGGGATCAATTTTTTTATCCTCACACATTTTTTGTATCATCAAAAAAAATTCTCGCTTTAAATAAAATATTTATGATAACAAATTCACTTTTTTTCTTAGATAGATATTGTATAATGGATTATGATATACAACAAAAAAATGAA
Organism: Chironomus striatipennis; assembly: GCA_026123125.1. Taxonomy (NCBI): domain Eukaryota; kingdom Metazoa; phylum Arthropoda; class Insecta; order Diptera; family Chironomidae; genus Chironomus; species Chironomus striatipennis. The sequence continues at coordinate 55,051,637 of CM047394.1, forward strand.
TGAATTTAGACATAACATTTAATATGAACATCAAACTCATGTAATAGGTCTGATGAGTACTAAAGTTGTGGATTGTGTTCTGTTTCCTTTGGTGATGTTTTGTCAGAGTGCTTTGTTCAATTTTTATTGAAAAAAATTTTAAATTTTTTATTTAATTTTTAAGATAGCAATTTTAGGATAAAAGAAACCTGAAAACTAATTTATTTTTCATAATTTTCGCCAAAAAAATTGACAAAATTTTTATAATGACCTTTCCGCTTTCATGCAAAAAGGTCATCAAAAACAATTTTTCTTCTGCACGAACAATTTTTTATCTTTTCAATTTTTTTTCTATCATAAAGTTTTCATCACAAAAAAAAAAAATCCTCAAGCAGAAAACTTCATCATTCTTCTACAAAAAAAAGTTGAGAAAAAAATATTTTGAGGATTTATCCTATCTAAAAATATTTAAACGGAAGAAACATTGAAAATTAGATATTCTTTGTGATTTCAAAATTTTTCTAATTAAATATCCCATTGAGGTAGAGATTTATCTTTTTCTGTGGTTCTTGAGATAATTTTTCCGGTTTCTACTTTAAAAAAAAATCTCACAATTGAAAATTTTTTAAACAAATTCTGACAAAACCATCACCACGGAAACAGCAATCAGTAGAGACTGACTTTAACAGAAAATTAAATCAAGAAAATTTCCTTTTAAAGACTTTTTTTTTATTCCACAGAGAGAATCCTTGTATTTAGCAAAGAAAAAAAATATAACAAATGAACACATGCACACAGAAATATAAATGGAAGCACAAAGCGGTAGACTGAAAAATTGAATTGCAAGAAGCGACAAAACGAAATTTTGGCAAAACGTATTTTCATTTCTATTTTACTTTTCTTTATTGTTGTTATCTTATTGTCTTCACGAAACAGCAACTGACAAAGAATGACTTGTCATCAAATTAGTTAGATACAAAAAAAAAAGGTTAATTAAATTTCTTTATTTATGATGCTTGCTGTTTGGCATAGATAAGATCGTTGAATGAGAATTCGAAGGTGTTTTTGGTTTTGTTGGTAGTGTTTTGTGAGATATTAAAGATGCCTTTTTTGCTGGATTAAAAGTTGCAATTAATAAAAAAATATTGAATTTGTGAAGTAGAAATTAAAATATTAATTTTTTAATGTAAACTGGATTTTCGACAATGATTAATTTTTCTTGGAACAAAATCGCAAATTTTTTTTATCTTTTGTTTCATTTGCAATAAATTCAGATTTGTTTTCACATCATTCCATAATTTTTTTTTGCGTTTCATTTTCAAATTGTTTCAAAAAATTTGAGATGCTATTGCGCTTTTTTTTTAAAATGATTTTCATTTAAACTTAAGCAAAGTTAAATAATATTGAGAGCAATCCTTAAAATCATAAATTTTCTTCCAAATCAATTTATTAAATAACTTATTATTTTATATTGAAAAATTAAAAAAAAAATCATAAAAAAACTCTCAAACTTCAAAAAATGAATAAAGCATAACCTCTAAACTATCAAATCATCAAATTCTTATCCAAAAAGTTCAAATCTACCAAAATGTTAGAACAACTAAAAAAGAGCAAAAAAGTATGTGTCAGCGGTGGGATTCGAACCCACGCCTTCAGAAGAAGACTAGAACACTCAGACTGATTTTCATATAACTTTTGTTACTAATCAGAAGTTTACACTTGAGTCTAGCGCCTTAGACCGCTCGGCCACACTGACATTGATATTTGATTTCGGCGTTGGGTACAATAAAAACTCAAAATGAAAAATTAGAATTTTTTAAAAGAATTATTTAGGCGCGTATGGGAAGATAATTTAAAGATTCGTGACAAAAATAAACATTTTTTTTGTGTGTGTGAAGAGAGAAAAAAATGTCGACAGTAAAAATAAATGTTTGAATCATGATGAGTTAAATTTATGATTTCATTCACGTAGTTTCGTGAATTAGATAGAAAACAAAAAAAAAAATAATAATAATGCTCAAAAATGACTTTATGAATCTCTAGACCATGTTATTGTATTCCCCTTCTCTATTTAATTAATAACTTCATCTAATAATCTATGAAAAATCATAAATCATATTTAATTTCTCACTGTCTCAATGAATGAAAATTGATAATGCGGGATACATTTTTAATACGATAATGAAAGTATGATAGAGGCTAATGGATGGAATAAAGTTCATGTTCAAGTTCATGAATCTCATGTTTAACATTGATAATACTGCCAAAAAAAAATATTTTAAATGTCATAACAACTATGAAAGATGTCATAGAAAAAAATAATAACAAAATTTTTATATGTCTGAAATTGACACTAATTTTGGTATACAAAATCAACAAAATCCACAAAATCCAATTTTGTGGGAATTAGAATCATATTATACTGAAAAAATTTTTGTAAAAAATGTGTACCAGAATTCGGGTCAGTTTGTTAAGAGATAAAACTTTTTAAAGCACTAGTCGTTAAAGATTAGTAAGTATTTAATGGTAAATGATGTATAATCAAAATAATGAAGTTGTAGTCTTCTGACATTTCTTAATGAAAATTAAAATGTTATTTTTTTGTTTATTTTGAAGTTGTTTTATATGAAAATTTAAACATATAATTTTTTTTAGTAGGTATTAAAAAAATCAAGAAATAATTCAGAGGATTATCTAAATTAAAATCCAACAAATATGTAAGAAGCATAAAAATTGTACGAATAAAAAATTATATCAAAAAAAAAAATCATATAAACGTCATTATTGATACGAAAAGGAAGTAACTCAATAGTTCTTTATACCCATCAATCATATATCAACTTTTCACTGTAAAAATATAATCAAATCTCTTAAATATACATTTTTTGGAAGGGAGATGAGTGCTGTTGGCTTAAATGTTGATTTTTATTAATTATATAAATACGCATGAAAATCCAAAAAAATTTGAAAAGAATTAATATTTTTTAATTCCGCATCAGATTTATTATTTTTATCAAACCTCAAGAACAACAAATTCCATTTTTCACAAGTGACAGTCCATAAAATTTCACAAAAAAAACCAAAAATCAAACCGTAAAGATTATTTACTTGTTTTTGACTGATAAAAAAATTTTACAAATTTTTTCATGATTCAATCTTCAATTTATGAATCATCAAATCACATTCATCAGAGAAAATAAGAGCTTACAGCAATCATTTGTCAGCCAATTCAACTTTCTTGATGAAAACAAAAAAGATAATTAATTATCATTTTATTTTTTTTTTTAAAAAAAACTCATTTCAATTATGCAGAAGTTTTTTTATAGCATAACGACATTTAATTGAAAAGCTACAAAATCGCACTGAAATGAAAACAAACAGACACAAAAAAGTTGACCCTTGCAAGTGATTAATTATTTAATTAAACAAAAAAAAAAAAAATTCACATGTCCGTAAATATTTTCGTAGCGTTTTTCGAATTTTGTTTGTGTTCACAATGTTTTTTCAATTTGTTATGATGATTGACTTGTTGGAAGTTAGGTGATTTTTAGCACATTTTATTAGAGATTTTTCTTTTCTCTTAAAATTTTTCTTAATTTTTTTAAGTATGTAAATTATTTTTTGCCTAACTTTCAACATTTTATCGTCAAGATTATTTAGTAAAAAGCGAAAGACTCAAAAAATGATAAAATGAGAATTAAATAACACAAAAAAATAAAAATTCGCCAAATTGCATTTCTGAACGTACACAGGTTTAAAAAATAATAATAATAAAAAAAAAATCTCTCAAAACAATATGAAATGCATCTCTCGACAACACATCAAATAAAGTAAAGAGAACAACAATTACGGCTGCGAGGCGGACTATATTTTTTTGGAAAATATTTTTTTGGAACGGAATTTTTTGGAAAATATTTTTTTGGAAAAGGAATTATTTGGAATGGATTTTTTTGGAATTGCAGTTTTCTGGAAACGGATTTTTTTGGAAAAATTTTATTTGGAAAATAATTTTTTGGAAAAATTTTATTTGGAAAATAATTTTTTGGAAAAATTTTATTTGGAATGGAAATTTTTGGAATATACAATTTTGGAAAATTATTTTAATAGGTTGTTTAAAAGTAATCATTGATATTTTTTTAGAATTCAGATGAGTCAGAAATGATTGAAATCATTTGACTGATTATGCAGATGACACTACCTATTTTGTCGAATCGTCTTGAAAAAATTTAAAATCAATCAAATCGAAGCTGGCATGAACCCGACTACTGACATTTCGAAATTTATCAGTCAAAAATCGAAGTTTTTTGAAATGAAGTGACGGTAGTCGGGCAAGAGCAGTGAATAGATTGCAGAATTATCTTCATAAAATATCTAAAAAGGATCAGAAACCTAGAAAAATGAATGATCAATGAATTTAAAGTTGTTTCCATTAGTTATATTTGATTTATATAGATTTTTTTCTATTAATCACCTTCCTCTTGACTGTTATGAGTGACTAGTATATAAATATCAATAGGAACATTTGATTTATTTTGATGGAAAAATTTAAATCCTTAATAAAATACAGGCATTTTTTTAATCACTCAAACAACCTAATAATTTTTTTATCAAAATTTTTTTCCAACAAATTTTTTTAAACAACCTATTAAAATAATTTTCCAAAATTGTATATTTCAAAAATTTCCATTCCAAATAAAGTTTTCCCAAAAAATTATTTTCCAAATAAAATTTTTCCAAAAAATTATTTTCCAAATAAAATTTTTCCAAAAAATTATTTTCCAAATAAAATTTTTCCAAAAAATTATTTTCCAAATAAAATTTTTCCAAAAAATTATTTTCCAAATAAAATTTTTCCAAAAAAATCCGTTTCCAGAAAACTGCAATTCCAAAAAAATCCATTCCAAATAATTCTTTTTCCAGAAAAATATTTTCCAAAAAATTCCGTTCCAAAAAAATATTTTCCAAAAAAATATGCTTCCCCCGGCTGCGATGTATATTTTATTCTTTATTTGTTAGAATCAATTTATTTATTCCACATGTTATTTAATTTAATTGATATGTTAATTATTGTAAAACAGCAAAACAAAAGCGGAAAGATGGATGAAGATTTAAAGAATAATAAAATGAGAAATAAAAATAAAAAAATGAAAAATTGAATATTTTTTTTTGGGAGATTGAAAATTTAAATCCGATAATAAATTTTATTTGTTTAATTGACTGCACCTTGGTTAGATATTGTAAACAAAATACAAATTGTTGATTTAGATGCAATTTGAGATGCAATTAATCAGCAATTAGTTTGATGAATAAATTTGCGAGGCAAACATAAAAATTGGATGAATAATGAAACTAATTGATTTCTAGGTTGACTTCTAAATTCAATGAATGAAGTCATAGTTAGGTAGCATTTTATACTCACAATCAAAATTTTTCGGAGTTTAAAGCATTGAGTAGTTTAAGTTGCGTAATTTTTCACTAATCCCTTATTTTTTATCTCATTAATAAAAAAATAAAATTATTCAAAAGTTTCCAAATTTAAATTTGAGTAAAATTCTTAATAATATCCGATTTGACCCACTGTTCTATAAAATCCTAAAAAAAATACTCTAAAAATTCATCTTCACACCTAACATCTTCGTTTTTATTATTCTCATAGGTCATGACATTTCGTAAAACAATTTCTTTTTCTTTATAGTAAGATCTCTTCTTTTCATAAATTAACAAACAATATTGGCTTGACAGCTTACGTTCAACGATACTGTATACATAAAATTTATCTTGATATTGACATTGTTGAAGATGAAAATACTCTTGGTGGATATGAGGAGATAATCATAAATTATTTATATCTGTTTGAATAAAAAAATATATTTTATTAACTTTCAGTGGTCTTGTTAAATTATTGAAGGTATGCATCATTTTTACAGTTTGTATGTTATTGATATTATTTGCAGAGTTGAAATGTCTGTCTGCCATCCAAAATTCGAAGTTAAATACCCCTTTTTCGAAAATTCAAAAAAATTTAAACTCAAATTAAACTATTTTCATAAAGAATTTTCAAACGCAATCCTAAATTTGATCAACCACTGCATTAAGATAAAATATTTACAAAATTTTTATTACATAAACATTTTGACCAAAATATGGTATGAAAACTCCGAAAAGATTATGACAGTCCCAAAAAAATAAAAACAAAGTAAAATTGAAAAAGGAAAATTTTTCACCCATTGACTAGCTTATCATCGGAAAAACCATATAAACATCATTTATTTTATCACTTTTCCATAAACGTGCGTGTAAGTTTTGGTGTTTTACATGAACATATTTTGTTTATTTTACTCATGTTAAAGTAAAATGGATGTGTTAAATAAAAAAGTTTCGTCCATCAGCAGTCTCAATATGAGGCTGTTGTTTTTAGAAGGAAGATCTTCATTTAAATGCTTGGTGTACGTTACTATTTAACAACTTCAATACGATTATTCAAACGTCAATCACCGAAATACGCGGCATTTCAAAATTATCAATTCAAAAAATTAAATAATTGTAAACATTCCAATATTAGTAATGTGACTGATTAAAAAATGAGGCCAATCACCTGTTCAATTTCAAGTAGGTCATATTAATCGTGCGTGCAAAGCGTGTATACTATTTTATTTGCTTAAAGTGATATACTTAATCTTATCTCTTTTTTTGTAATTAAAAAATAACTAAAATACTTTATTATCATCGGTAGCATTAGTTTCCAGAGAAATCAGTTCATATTATGTCTAAATCTAATCTAATTGGACTATACTTAAAAATGCGTCGCTACAAAAAATCAACAAGGATCTGTTCTGTTTCCATAATGACACCACGTTTTTATAATATTCATAAAAGCTTCACCAGGTCCAGGATCATTAAAATCACTTCTACCAAATATTTTATAATCTTCTGTCAATTTACCCAAAGCCTTTGCATCGTCAAAAACTTGAATTATTGCATCAATAATTGCTTGATTTGGTGGAACAGTAGAAAATTCTCCAATAACTCCTACACCGATTGTTATGTCATTGAAGCCTACTGCATGTGCACCCCAGTTGTCAAATCCTCTTGCTTCAAATGCAAAACCTTGAAATATTTATTATTAAAAAAATTTATATAAAATTAATTAATGAAAGATATTACCATCTCCACCAAAGAAAATATTGTAGTATGTATCTGGCCATCCTCTATCAAGACATTCCTGCTGAAACATTAGACCAATATCCATGCAATCTTCCTAAAGAGTAAATTTTTCTATTAGTTTTACTTGAATTATATCGAAAAACAAGAAGCTTACAAAATAATCACATAATCTTGTAACTGTATGACCTATCAGCACCCAATCCATTGGTAATTCAAGTTTACTTGGTTCAGTTGTACGTTTTTTAGCATTCCATTCTTCTCGACGGTAAATTTTATACACTAAAATAATGTTCATGTATAAACTTTATAATTTAAAGAAATGAAAATTTTTGACTAGAAATTTTACGAGACTTCGAAAATTTCAATAAACTAACTTCAAAAGGAAAAAAAATCTAATTCATCCAAAATACTCACACGGTCGAAAATGATCAAACTTTGCAATTTCTGCATTCAATGCATTGGCTTTTGTTTTAAAATACTTCAAATCATCTTGCAAGACAATAATGTAGTCGTCATCAATCAAATTATTTCTCACAAAATAATTAATAAATTCACTCAGTAGATTTTTCTGGCTAGAATCTGGTGCTGTCGATTCATAATTTCCAATAAATGCAATACAAATTCCAATGCTGTTGTATTCTGTTGCATCTTCGTTGTTTGTGTGTTGACCTTGGTATTCTATTCCTCGACCTTCATAAATTTTGCCATCATTGCCTATGAGGTAGTTGTAAGGAATATCATCGAGAGTTTCGTCTTGAGTTTGAATAGATTTGACGGTTGAAATGCAGCTGATCTAAATTATTTTTTTTTTTGAAAGATTAGAAAAATTGTATTTCTGATTTTATTGCCTTAATATCAGCAGATTGTAGTTAACCAGTGACGTGAACGCTTCTGCATTTAAGAGAATGTTTGCTGAACAATTTTTTCCAACTTTTTAATTTTTGGACATTTTATATTTAATTTAGATTTTTCTTTTTGATACTTATCATTAAAGCTGACTACTTGCTAGTTGCTTATTGACATTTTTATTTCACGAATAGAAAATAAGGCCTACTTACCCGATCATAACAAAATTCGCCTCGAGTATGACCAATGATGATCCTTTTAATTGGAATATCTAATTTGGGTATAATTGATGAATTTATTTCACCAGCTCCCCATTCATTGCGAGTTGATAGCAGTGTCATAAAATTAAAAACTTCTGTTGTTGTCTCTGCTGTTGTAATAGTTTTCAATTTTAAACATATGAATACCCCAAAAAAGTCGTTAAATTACCATAATCACAAGTACATCCATTATTTCCATCATCTTCTCGAAGCACAAAATAGACACTCAAACTTATTCCAATATTTATGCTGGTGATTGAAATTATTAATGGTAAAATCCAATAACTTTTCCGGGAAATAAACTTTTGAAATAATTCTTTTGAACTTTTTAACTTTTTTAAATCTGACGAAGTTGGTGTTTGACTTATGTCTTGGAAAATGTACAAATTAATATTAATTTAAAGGCATTTTCAACTTAATCATACCACTTTGTGACGAGTGATGATGAATATGGTACACAAGATCCCCATAATGAACGTCCTGACTATCTTCAAAGTTCCAATTTGTTGAATTCGGTTCAAGTTCTTTTTTGATTTCTTGAGCTTTTCTTAAATCTGTAAATTGCTGATTGACATAGGCAGCAGCTTCCGAACTGTCGACGGTTGAAGAGACTATAGAGTCGATCATTTTTTTTTTAATTTTTAATTGATTTAAAATTTTGATGTGAGTTGTTGGACAGCTTTGTAAATACTGATTGAATTTTGTCCAATATTTTTTATTTAGAAAATAACTTGTAATTTAATCTAATCTTGAAGTGTACTAAAAATATGTAATTAAAAAAGGTTTGAAAATTTGACAAAGAATAAGATTATAAATTAATTATTTTTAATTTGGATTCAATTCAATAACAACAAACTCTCTTGATCATTTTAAATAATTCTTACTTTATTTTTTTGTAAAAAAAATCCCAACCTTTCAAGTATTAAATTTCAACTCATCTTGCCAGTGATGATAAGACTAAAATGAATAAATTTGAAATAATAAAGAAGAAACAAAATTCTCGCGCAAAAAATAATATAAATACGCTATATAAAGACAAAAATAATAATTCAGTATTTAAAGAAATCAGGAATACTAAAGAACTCAATCTGGAATATTAAATTTAAAAATGATAGTAAAAGTTTTATTCTTTGTGAGTATTCTGAATTCCATTCGATCTGAATATCATCTGCTGCTCTACAAACAGCTGAACCTACATTTCAAGTTGGCTTCAACAATTTGGGAGAATATAGTAATGAACATTTTAAAAATTTCAATAATTTATTCAATTGTTATTTAAAATTATGAATAAAATTATTTCCTAATAGGAGGGCAAACTCATAAAGGCTATAAGTATAAAAAAACATTTTTCTGGCCTAAACATTTCACAGCAAGCTGGATTGAAGCAAAAATGATCTGTAAAATATTTGATTTAGAATTGGCAACATTTGAAAGCTTAGATGAGATTGACTGGATTTTTGATAAAGTGAATTCAATTGATTATTTTACATCGAATGATCTTTATCGGTATGCATTTGTTGATGGTATGACGTTAACATCAAAATCAAAATCTGATTGGTATTGGACAAATTCTGGAATTAAAATTCCGTATGACATTCCATGGAAAACAGGAGAACCAAATAATAAAGACAATAATGAAAATTGTATGTCGATTGGACTAAACAATTCAGGAGATAAGCTTGGATTTAATGATGAGTACTGTCAATCAGCTACAAACGCATTTATATGCCAAAAAACTGTGATGACTGATTAAAGCTTCTCTTTTACTCAGGTCATTTAACTTTGAAAAAGTAGAATTTTACTGATAGAGATAGAGTCACAGCATCGACCTTTTCAATTTGATTGCTGAACGTTTTTTCCAATAAAATAATAATTTTTATTAAAAAATTTCAAATTAGTTATTTTTTTATTCAACAAGGATCTGTTCTATTTCCATAACGACACCATGATCTTATAATTTCCATAAAAGCAGTTCCCGGACCAGGATCTCTGAAATCATTCCGACCAAAAATTTTATAATCTTGCGAAAGTTTTCCTAAATCCATAGCATCATCAAGAACCTTAATGATTGCATTAATAGTTGCTTGATTTGGTGCAACAGTCTCAAATGTTCCAATTACACCTAATCCAATTGTAATGGAATTAAAACCCGCTGCATGTGCTCCCCAGTAATCAAACCCTCTGCCCTCAAATGCATAGCCTAAAAATAATTTATTTTGTGTCAGTTAGAAGTTGTATCATAACTTGTTGTATAACCATCTCCAAAGAATATATTATAAAATATATCAGTCAATGGTGGATTTCTTTCGAAACAATTTTTCTGAATTGTTCTTGCCATCTTTTTACATGTGTCCTATGAAAAAAAAATAATAATAATAAAATCAATTTTAGCTTAACTCATTCTAATTTTTAATTTCATACTAAGCCTGAGCATAAATCTGTTCCAGTATGTCCAATTAAAACCCAATTCATTGGTTGAATATCAAATAAACTTGGGTCACCTGTGCGTCGTTGTGCATTCCATTCTTCTCTTCGGTATATTTTATGTACTAAAATTGAAGAATTTTTTAGTTTGTGTCTAATGAAGTTTTGATTCAGTTTAATCTGATTGGGGATTAACTTACAAGTTTTAAAATTTTGAAGCTTTTTGATTTCATCATTTAATGCAGCAGCTTGCTTTGTGAAATATTTTAGATCATCTTGCAGGACAATAATATAATCAGCTGCAATTAATCTCTCCCGTACATAAAATTCAATAAAATCAGTTAGAAGATTCAATTGAGTTGAGTTTGGTGCTGTCGTTTCATAATTTCCAATAAATGCAATGCAGATTCCAATACTGTTGTATTCAGTTGCATCTAAATTTGCTGTATGTTGTCCTTCATACTCCATTCCACGACCTTCATAAATTCTGCCATCGCCACCAATTAGATAATTGTAAGGAATATCATCGAGGCTTGCATCTTGAGTTTGAATGGATTTGACAGTTGAGATACAGCCTGTCTAAAGATATTCCATGCAATATTTATCAATTTTTAATTTGAATTTGACCAACAACTGCGGACGAGAACTAATTTTCGATATTCCGGATCTAATTTTCGGAATAAATTTGAATTGAAATATTCCGTTAATTTCTTTTTTCTTTTAATTACATTTATTTTTACTTCTGAAACTTTATTTTAAATATTAAAAACAGATTAGTCCATAATTAAGCATTGTTAATCATAATACATCTGTTTTTAATGAGATTTTGCAAAAAATTGGTCATTAGTTTTCGAAATTGATTGTAAACAAACAAGTGTGTTTACATTGATTGAAAAAATAAAAATGATCAAAAAAATGTTCAAATTTTAGCTTAATTAATATCATGATTGCTGATTAAGCTCATATATAAATTAAAGAAGTGTTTTAAGTGATCAAATTAATGTAATCAAGCTTCAAAATGTTCATTTTTAGTAAAATTCATTTTAAAGTAATTTCGAAAATTTTTAAATTCATCCGAAAAAAAGTGCGGGAATTTTTTAAATTTTTCGAAATCAACTTCTGTTTAGTCTCTTCGCAGTTGTTGGGAATTTGAATTTGAACCAATTAGCCATAGCCTCAAAAAAGAGTCAAAATAAAAAAAAAATCATAGTCTGTTTAGGATTAGCCACTTTGTCTACGAGAAATGAAATAATACACCTAATTTTATAAAAACAATCACACCTTATCATCACAAAATTGTCCTCGTGTATGAGCAATAATGATTCTCTTGATTGGAATATTCAATTTTTTAATCTTTAAAGTATTTATCTCACTTGCTCCCCACTGATTACGAGTTACTATTTGTTCTTCAAAATCATATGTTCCCGTTGAACTCGTTGTTGTGCGTTCTGTTGTATCGGTCGTTGAAGTATCTGAAGATTCAATAATTTTGTAATTAAAATGACATAAAAACTCATAAAATTTGATCAAGGGTGTGGAACTGATCAAATTGATTTTTGATTCCACACCCTGGAATTTGATAAGATTACCATTATTATTGGGATCATATTTAGTGGGTTTGTTTTGTTGCAGAATGACATAAACGGTCACAAGAACAGCTACTATAATTATGACAATCGAAATAATTATCGATAAAACCCAGGAATTTTTTGTAGTCAAATATTTCTCAAAAAATATTTTATTTTGAGTTTTTGGTATTTCAACTTTATCTGAACATGTAGACGTTCTGGGACTTTTATTTTTATCTACAACATTTTTATGTCTATTTTACTTCTTAATTAAATGTTTTAAAAGTCCTAATATACCATTTTCAGACGAATGATGATGAATATGATAAACTACATCACCATAATGAATTCCTTCACTTTCTTCAAATTTAACATTGACTTCAACATTTTTTGGCGCAGTTTTTTGCGATTGATTTGCCTTAATTGCAATTTTTCTCTTCAGATCTTCCTGCTGTTTAATGATATCAGCAGCAGCTTCCGAACTGTCTACAGTTGATGAATATGACATTTTGAATTACTTAATTTCTATCTAACTCACTTGAAAGTTCGCAAAAGACTGACAAAAAATTATATTTTAGATGAGCTATTTTTGCTTAATCTTATCAAATTTTGGATAGTATAAGATTACATTTATTATTTTTAATTGGGGCAATTTTATTAAAATGTAATAAGCTTTTCAAAAAAATTTCAAGTACTGATAAAGTAAACAAAAGTTTATTAGGATTTCTTGGTAATTAGATAACAAAGTTATTTTGAGTTGTTTATATTTCATTTAGCCTGGTCAGTATAGAAAGGTCTATAAATACAGATATTAACAAGTACTTGATCCATTTCCATAGCGACACCATGTCTTAATAATATTCATAAATGCAGTTCCTGGTCCAGGTCCTCTGAAATCACTACGGCCAAATATTTTGTAATCTTTTGATAATTTTCCCAAAGCCAATGCATCATCAAAAACATGAAGCATCGCATCAATTATTGCTTGATTTGGTGCAACATTTTCATATGTTCCAATAACTCCAACAGCAATCGACTTGTCATTCAAACCGGGATGTTGTGAACCCCAATAATCAAATCCTCTTCCCTCAAATGCATAACCTTAAAATTTTAATAGAAGATAATCTTTTTTAATTAGGCATTTGTTGAATTTGCATGATTTTACCATCTCCACCAAAGAAAATGTTGTACAAAATATCTGACCACTCGTTATTAAAGCTTGTATTTTGAAGACTCCTTCCTGAAGATTTACATACATCCTATGAAAAAAAAAATATTCAGGCAATAAATTTTTCAAATTAAAGTTCTTAAAATTAATATTACTAGACTAGAACATGTTGATGATACTGTATGACCAATCAAAATCCAATTCATTGGGCGAGTATTAAATAAACTTGGTGAATTTTTACGTCTTTGTGCATTCCATTCCTCCCTTCGATATATTTTGTATACTAAAAAAATAATATATAGTCATATTTTTTTGGAAAATAATAAGTATTTTATAGGTCCTTACGTGATTTAAACTTGCTAAGCTTTCTAATTTCATCATTTAATTTAGTTGCTTTTGTAGTAAAATACTTTAAATCATCTTGCAGTACAATAATGTAGTCATCAGCAATCATTCCTTTGTTCATGTAAAAATCAATAAATCTAGTCAATAAGCTGATCTGTGTTGAGATTGGTGCAACTGATTGATAATTTCCAATAAATGCAATACAAATTCCAATACTGTTGTATTCTGTTGCATCCAAATTTGCTGTATGTTGTCCTTCATACTCCATTCCACGACCTTCATAGATTCTGCCATCGCCACCAATTAGATAATTGTAAGGAATATCATGGAGGCTTGCGTCTTGAGTTTGTAACGATTTAACAGTTTCAATGCAGTTGTTCTAATATTTCAGACTTTTTAAAATTTAGATTATTTTAAAACGACGAAGATTTTCTTACCACATTAACGCAAATCTCTCCACGAGTATGAGCAATTATAATTCTTTTGATAGGAACACTCAATTTTGGAATCAATAGTTGATTTATTTCACCTGCTCCCCATTGTTCTCTTGTTATAATAAGTGACTCAAAGTCATCTGGAGATGTTGTTGTATCGCCAGGCTCGGTTGTCGTCCCATCATTTGCTGTTGTATCTCCTGTTCCTAATGTTGTTGTTTCTGAGAATTAATCAATGCACTTGAAGTTTTCATTCTCTGATTGCAAAAATCGGAAGTCATTACCTGTGTCAACATTTTTATCTTTTCGTAGAATAAAATAAACACTCACAGAAACTGCGACGCCGATTACGACGAATGCAATTATTGCTGGTAAAATCAGTGAGCTTTTACAGTTTAAATATTTTCGAAATTTTTTTGGATCTTCAAATTTTGATGAACTTAATGAAGTTCTGGGGCTTTCTGTGAAATCTTAGTATGTAAAAAATAATTAGTGATATTTTCAGAAAATAATCAATTTTTTTTCAAATTAAAGTTTTTTGATGAGTGATGATGAATATTGTAAATCACATTTCCTACGTGAATTCCTTCACTTTCTTCAAATTTTATATTTGGAACGTTTTCAGGCAAAACATTTGACTTATGTGGTAATTTTCGGTTTAAATCTAGGTACTGATGATTAATATATTCTGCTGCTTCCGAACTATCGACTGTTGATGAAATTGACATATTTTTTTCAATTTTAAAAATTTAGGTGTAATTTATTTGAAAGTCCTTTAAATACTGAATGCTTTGAAACTTTTAATTTATTTTTAATCTAATCATTGCGAATTGCGAAAAGATTACATTTATTGTTTATAACTAGAGTATGCCATAATATTTTTTGTGATAATTTAAATGGTTGATTGAATTATAATTTTTTTTTGGAAAATATATTCCAAAATGTGACAAGTAAATTTTATTTTTTGTATTTTGTGTGAAGAAATTAGATATATTAGCATTTTTTTCTGAAAAACAAATCAACAAGGATCAGTTCTATTTCCATAACGACACCATGTCTTAATAATATTCATGAAGGGATTGCCAGGACCTGACCCTCTAAAGTCACTTTTTCCAAATATTCTGTAGTCTTCGGTGAGCTTTCCCAATGCCAATGAGTCATCAAAAACCTGAAGCATTGCGTCTATAATTGCTTGGCTTGGTGCCGCTGAAGTAAAATTCCCTATTACACCAACTCCTATTGATTTATCATTTACAGTAGCGTCCAAAAAGATAAGACCAACATATATTTTGATGGTTTTTTGATCAAAAAATGAGTTCTACTGAACCAATCTTAATGATTTTTTCGACTTATTATTCATAATTAAAATCTTTACAACATAAGTTTTAGTTTCAAAAAATAAAGTGAAATTTTAAAATTAATTTTTTATAGCGGTCAAAAAGATAAGATCAAGAAAAACTTAAATTAATTTAGATTACTTTTAGATCAAGAGGCATATTTCTTACTGAAAACTATTAACTTCATGTTGCTGAAGATATTAGCAGTAATAACACTAATACAACAGATTAATGTTGAGATTTTACCAAAAAAATATTTTGTAAATTTTTCAATTATTTCATTCATTTTTCTAAATTTTACTACTTTATTAGTAACATTCATACATAATTAGATTGCATTTTTAATAAGCTTTAAAATCATATACAAATCATTGTTGAAAACGTACGCATGTTAAAGATATTAACAAAATAGTTGAAAAAATTCAACATGGAAACTCAATGCAAACAATATTTTCATTAATATTCTTTATGTATTCGATAATTGTACACTTTTTTGGCATTTTCCATTAGATTTTATGTTATTCTACATAACACACAAAATTTGAGTATAATTGAATAGCTATTCATTGAGAAATTCATGATTCATTATTGCAAACTTGTATACAAGCTTATTATACAAGGAAAAAAAACTTGTATACAAGTTTGCAATAATAAATCATGAATTTCTCCATGAATAGCTATTCAATCACACTCAAATTTGAAGTGTTATGTAGAAAAACATAAAATCTAATGAAAAATGTTAAAAAAGTGTACAATTATCGAATATATAAAGAATATTAATGAAAATATTGTTTGCATTGAGTTTCCATGTTGAATTTTTTCAACTATTTTGTTAATATCTTTAACATGCGTACGTTTTCAACAATGATTTGTATATGATTTTAAAGCTTATTAAAAATGCAATCTAATTATGTATGAATGTTACTAATAAAGTAGTAAAATTTAGAGAAAAATGAATGAAATAATTGAAAAATTTACAAAATATTTTTTTGGTAAAATCTCAACATTAATCTGTTGTATTAGTGTTATTACTGCTTTAATATCTTCAACAACATGAAGTTAATAGTTTTCAATACAAAATATGCCTTGAAAACATCTAAAAGTAATTAAATTAATTTAAGTTTTTCTTGGTCTTATCTTTTTGACCGCTATAAAAAAATTAATTTTTAAAATTTCACTTTTATTTTTATTTTTTGAAACTAAAACTTTATGTTGCTTTGTAAAGATTTTAATTATGAATAATAAGTCGAAAAAATCATTAAGATTGGTTCAGTAGAACTCATTTTTTGATCAAAAAACCATCAAAATATATGTTGGTCTTATCTTTTTGGACGCTACTGTAAACCTGCGTGTTGTGCTCCCCAATAGTCAAATCCTCTTCCTTCAAACGCATATCCTGAAATTTTTTCAAAATAAATTGATTTCAACCATTTACGTTACAAGATTCAAATCTCACCATTTCCACCGAAGAAAATATTGTATAAAATATCAGACAATGAATTCTGAAAACCGTAGTTTTGAATTCCTCTTGCAGAACTTTTGCAACTTTCCTGTAAAATTGATTACACATAAAAAATATTTTTCAAATAAATCTTCTGAAAAAGAAAAAATTACTAGGCTTGTACATAGGTTTGACTCCGAGTGACCAATTAAAATCCAGTTCATGGTTCTTCCAAATTTACTTGGTTGATTTGTTCGCCTTTGAGCATTCCACTCTTCTCTTCGATATATTTTATGTACTGTCAATGATTTTCATTATTTTTGGTCCAATTTTGATGAATAATTAAAATATACTCACATGGTCGAAAATTATTAAGCTTCCTAATTTCATCATTTAATTTAGTTGCTTTTGTAGTAAAATACTTTAAATCATCTTGCAGGACAATAATGTAGTCATCAGCAATCATTCCTTTGTTCTTGTAAAACTCTATGAATTCTGTTAACAAGCTGATCTGTGCTGAGATTGGTGCAACTGATTGATAATTTCCAATGAAAGCAATACAAATTCCAATACTGTTGTATTCTGTTGCATCTAAATTTGCTGTATGTTGTCCTTCATACTCCATTCCACGACCTTCATAGATTCTACCATCGCCACCAATAAGATAGTTATAAGGAATATCATCGAGAGTTGCATCTTGAGTTTGAATTGTTTTGACAGTTTTGATGCAGTTAGTCTAAATTTATTAGGACTTAGAGATAATTTAGAAGAAAGCTTAAGAAAATTATTTACCGTATCTTCACAAAATTGCCCACGAGTGTGACCAATTATAATTCTTTTAATAGGCATGCTTAGTTTTACTATTTTTGTATTGTTTATGGCGCTTGCACCCCATTCTTCTCGCGTAGCAATTAATAAAGTAAAATCAAATAGTGTAGTTGATGAAGGTTCAGTTACTGTCGTACTTTCTGAGGTTTCAGGATCTGTTGTTGTAATTTCAATAGTTGTTAATCTTATTGTAGTTGTGCCTAAATAATTTCAATAAGTGTTATGTCTTTTGATAGCAAGGCTTCTTACCATCGTTAATCTTATTGTTATTCCTTAATACGAAATATAAGCTCACAGAGATAATCATTGTGATTATTATAATTGCTAGAGTTATTAAAATCCAACAAGTTTTATGATTGAGATGCATTTGAAATTTTTTTGGGTTATGAAATTTCCACGAACTTAGCGAAGTTCTGGGACTTTCTAGAAATTCTTAATATACAAAATAATGAACGTAATTATTTTTCAATAGCTTAAATTAATTTATATGACTACCATTTATTGGAGAATGATGATGAATGTTATAAATCACATTTCCAACTTGAATACCATCATTTTCTTCAAATTTCATTTTTGGGATATTTTCAGACAAAAATAATGGCTTATTTTTTATTTCTCCACTTAAACTTAAATACTGTTGTTTAACATAATCATTTGCTTCGGAACTAGCAATTGTTGATGAAATTGACATTTTGCAATAATTTTTAGCAATTTAAGGTACGAATCGAATGAAATTTCATTAAATACTGAAACTTTCGCAATTATTTTGACACATTTTTCATGCTTAATCTAATCAATAAAAATATTAAAAGGAGATTAATTTTACTGGTTTTAACTAGAGTTTATTATTATTTATTGAAGTGTTTAAAGACAATTAGGTTAGCTCTGAAAATATATTCAGTTCTTCATATAAATTTTTTTATCTACATATCTTTTTGGATAGGTTCAAACTCCTTATAAAATCAACAAGAATCAGTTCTATTTCCATAACGGCACCACGTCTTTATAATATTCATAAATGCAGTTCCTGGTCCGGGACCTCTAAAGTCACTTCGACCAAATATTTTATAATCTTCTGTAATTTTTCCCAACGCCATTAAATCGTCAAAAACTTTAAGCATCGCGTCAATAATTGCTTGATTTGGTGCAACAGAATGAAAACTTCCCATAACACCAACACCGATTGTGTCATCATTTAAACCTGAGTGATGTGATCCCCAAAAGTCAAACCCTCTGCCTTCAAATGCAAATCCTGTAGTAAGATTTAAATTTATTTGATTTCTTAAGTTTTTTATTTCTTTTTTTTCTTACCATCACCACCAAAAAAGACATTGTACAGAATGTCTGACCAAGATCTAGAAAAGCTGTAACTTTGAAGTGCTCGTGCTAAACTTTTACAACTGTCCTGAAAATTTCATTTTGAATTTAAATCTTGAAGAATTCCACATTCAAATTTATCTAACCAAGTCTGTGCATGAAACATCGTCTGTATGACCAATTAAAAGCCAGTCTATAATCCTGTCAAATTTGTCGGGATCATCTTCCCGTCTTTGTGCGTTCCATTCCTCTCTTCGATGTATTTTGTATACTTTGTTAAAATATATTTTTTTATGATATCAAAAAAATTGTACAATTGAAAATAATACTTACATGGCCGAAAATTGCTAAACTTTTCAATTTCCACATTTAATGCATCTGCTTTGGTAGCAAAATATTTCAGATCGTCTTGCAAGACAATAATGTAGTCATCAGCAATTAATTTCTTCTTCACATAAAATTCAATAAAATCAGTTAGAAGATTCAATTGAGTTGAGTTTGGTGCTGTCGTTTCGTAATTTCCAATAAATGCAATGCAGATTCCAATACTGTTGTATTCTGTTGCATCTAAATTTGCTGTATGTTGTCCTTCATATTCAATTCCACGACCTTCATAAATTCTACCATCGCCACCAATTAAGTAATTGTAAGGAATATCATCGAGAGTTGCATCTTGAGTTTGAATGGATTTAACAGTCGAGATGCAATTGATCTTGATTCATAAAAATGAGAAAATAAAGTATTACTAGACATAAATTTTTCATACCTCATTAAAGCAAAAATCTCCCCGCGTATGAGCAACAATAATCCTTTTGATAGGCATTTTCAATTTAGGAATATTTAATCTATTTATATCGCCTGCTTCCCATTCTTCTCGACTTGCAATAAATGCTTCAAATGGATCTGGTGTAGTTTCTATTGTTGTGAAATCTGACGTCGATGGAGGCTCTGTAGTCGAAGGTATCGTGTAACTTACTGTTGTTGCTTCTAGAAAAAATTTAAGTTATATTTTTTTATCTTTTAATTGTTAATCAATTAGAGTTTACCAAAGTCATCTTTTAATGCAAAATAGACACTCACAGAAACTGCAGTGCCAATTAAAATAATTCCAATAATTACTGTCAAAATCCAATAAAATTTACGTTTTCCATAAATTCCAAATTGACCAAATGTTTTCTTTACCTTAAACTTAAATGAGTTTATTGATATTCTTGGACTTTCAGATGGATCTGAAACTTTATAGTTAAATTTAGTAAATAAATTGAAATTCTTGAAAATTTTAGACGAACAAAAAGAAAAAATTGTACCATTTGGTTTCTTCGAATGATGATGAATATTATAAATTACATTTCCAACGTGAATTCCTTCACTTTCTTCAAATTTAATATTTGGTGGAATATTTTCAACTAATAAATTTGAATTGTTCTCAAATTTTGTTGTCAAATCAAGACATTGTGTTTTTACATATTCAGCTGCTTCCGAACTGTCAACTGTTGATGAAATAGACATTTTAATTAAAATCTTGAAAATTTTGATGTAATTCATTTAAAGTTCGAATGAATACTGATTAAGAAATTGTTGTTTAATATTTAATCTCTCTTAATCTTATCAAGTATAAACTAAGATTGTATTGTGTATTTTTAACAAAAATTTCGATATTATTTGGATGTTAAGTAACAAAGAAAAATTGATAAATTGCAGCATGAATTTTTTTATTATTCCAAATAACAGAAAAATTAATAAATTTTTATAAAAATCCTTTAAAAATTGTTAAAAATGTATTGTTAATTAAAAGACAATACAAATGTTAATTGCAGAGTTTCGTGCTCAAGTGACCTAGTCATACCTTATCGAAATTTATTGCTGCTGTTATCGGTGCGCTTTTCTTGGAAATTTAATATTTTTATTAATAACTGCAATATAAGGAGCCATAATGAAATCAACATTCTTTAATAAAAATCAAGGTCAAGATTAACCAGATTTTTATTTCAAAATTTGTATATTTTTTTTTATTTTTAAAAATGCAATCATCCAACGCAGAATATTCAAAGTACATAAAAATAAAATATTTTATTCAAAATCTTAACATGCAATGTTAATAACATTAGTCTTTCTGTTTTTGTCAGTCATATATTAAATAAAACTTGTGGACTCATTTCGTTTGAAGAACAAGTGGCGTATTTTGATATTTAATAGTTTATTTGATCTAATATCTGTAAATATTTTCTTGGCTATCATTTCTTCTTTCCCGATCGGCACACTTTGAAATGTTGTCAGTTCGATTCCGAGACGTCAGTATACTTAGGATCAAATGGGTGCCACTTGGCGAAAATGAACAAAATCTTGGTGGCAGCCACTTAGATTTTGGACACATTATTAGAGAAATCTACAATTTAGGAGCAAAATTAGAAAATTTTAAGAAAATTTAAGTTAAATAAGACTTTTTTGTTTGAAAAAATAAAGTTATATCACCTTCCTCCCACCCATCCTCTTTCCAATAATAAATACTGAGCTGAATAATACGTATTGATGACTTATATTTGAAGAACTAATTGAATTTGTACAAGAAAGCACAAAATAATCAATACCTATTAACAGTCTGTAATTAAATATTTCTAGTTCATTAACAAATGAACTTGAATGTGGGAAGTCTTAAATTATATTAAAATATATTGAGACATTTTACTAGATGTGGTTTGAAACTATGTTAATTTTATAATGTGATTTAATTCGATATTGTCTATCATTCTAAAACATTTTCTTTGGTGTAATAAATGCATTATTTGACTGATTAGTAGGTGAAAAAGTTTTGAAAATTTGGATTTATATTATTTTGTTACAGTAAGTCTTAAATAATTTTACTAAATTTAATCAGACAATAAAACTCAATTTCACAAACCACAAATAAATTCTAAACTTTTTATGGGTTAATGGTGGACACGAAAAATTTATTGTGATTCAAACTTTTCTTTTAAATCCTCAGGTGCTCATAAATCTTAAAAACTTTTCTTACTTCTTTCTGTTATTAAAAGAAAACTTTTGTTTTATGTCTACGAAATCAATAAAATTTACGAAGAATTTATTTTGAATTTTTTAGATTCTTTTAAGTACGTTTCTATCATTAATTTTAGTCTCTAAAACTGATTTAAATTCATGTCATTCAATTCAACTAACCAAATATTTAACAAATCATGAATTATGACAATTTATAGTTGCATCTAATTATTATGCAATGTGCTTCATTAACAATCAAAATATCCAAAACACAATTTATGGAGTGAGAAAAAAATAAATAAGAATTATCATCTGCAGCATAAGAAGAAAAGTAAATAATTAATTAATACCAAACATATAATCGTAGTCTTGGGGCATCAATTCATTTCCTGTCATGATAATTTAGAAAATTTTCTTCTTGATTTTTTAATTAGTTGCTGATTTAGTTGGTATGTAGCTTTAACTTTCAATATCGCATGATCAAATTCAATTAACATTGTTATCATTGTCATGTTAAGTCTCATCATCGTTACAGGCATGTCATTGTGAATCTTCTTCTGGTGATTATTTTTATTTTGTTGCCCCGTAGTAAAATGTGTAATTCCAATATAATATGCTTGTGGGTGTGGGATTTCTCAGACATTTTATTTATCATTTGCAATATCGGGAAGTAATACAAAAAACGCGCAGTTGCTATAAACATGATCTTAGAATTTGAGGAAATAAAAAAAAATGTTTTTGACCTAAATTCTTTACGTCTTATGAGAAATTTTGGGATGTTGTGTTGTTGTAATAGGGGTCAAGAGATTGAGCATTGATGTTGGTTTGTCGGTCATGACTTATTGATCTTTAAGATTTTTATATATTTTTTAGCAAAGTTTTAGCCTGATTTTAAATATTTAAAAGGTTTTGGAAAATTTTTCACTCCATTCAGTCTTCAATACAGATTTTTTTGAATTTAAAAAAATACCTAATCAAAAATTTAGATTCTTAACATTCTTAATATGAAAATTCTGAGAACGCTTATGATCACCAAAACTACGAAACAATCCCCTTTTACTTTCATATTTCAATGTATTTTATTTCTCTTTGGGGAAAACACATCAAGTAGCGCAATTTTCCCATCAATTTCCTCTCAAACAAATGCATCTCAATCTACAGTTGCCATCAGTCCCTATCGTCTACATAAGTTGTAAGTTCAATCCGATTATTTTGAATTGGACGTTCTCCATACTTTACCACTATAATTCTTTACTTTTTTACTGTGTTTATGTTCTTAATTCCCTCGTTTTAGTTTTTTCTACATCAACATCAGCAGCAGTAGCAGCTTATTGAAGCGTATCACATAACACAAAAAGAAATAAGTCAAGAAAAAAAAAGAAATTCTTCACACTTGCAATGGGAGAAAAAAAAATTCATCTATTTTTGTTGCAGCAATAAAAACAATGATTAAAATCAATAAATAAGTTAAGAAGTCATAAAGTCAAAAATTAGATCCATATGGTACTATATGATGGGTGCATTTCTTATTGTTTTGAGTGCTTAAATTGATGTTTATAGTTCAGTTCCGTAGAAATTTTTTTAATAGGTTTTTGTAATTGAATTATTTGTAATTGCATTGAAGTTTGATGAATTACGGGAAGTTATAAATAAATTTGTAATAAGTTGGTTCAAATTTATTTAGTTTGAGTCTTTTAGATTTGGAATTAATTTTGCGTAAGTCTATTGAATAAAATATCTCAAATAGACCATAACTCTACGAGTTATCTAACATTCCAACAACCAAAAAGTGAACGAACCCCTCAAAAAAACCTTCCAATACATTAAAGTTTGTTCCAAATTTCTCCACATCATCTTATGCAATAAATATTCATGGTTGATTGTTCATCTTAGCAATAAAAAGTACTCACAATAAGAAACAAAAAAACTTTTCCGGCATCATGAAAATCGAGTTTTACTTTTTCCTCAAATTTTCACTCTCTTTTGAGAAAAACTTTTTTTTTCACTCTCATTCTCAAAAACTTCGTAAGTGCATATACACTGTCCTTATCTAAAAACCCGAAGAGATACTTCATTTCCGAGAGAGTGAAAAAAAAGAATTATTTCCGTAGGGAAGTTGTAAAAAAAATCTACGTTCGGGAGGAAAATTTTATCGATTTTCCGAAGCCATGTTATCCTGGTTGCTCCTTTAATGCTCCATTTTATAGAGAATATTCGTTTTTTTATTTATTTTGACGATGATTCTCATCCTCTGAACAAAAATTTCAACAAATTTTTAAATAAAAGGGGTTGAAAATTGCACACAAATACATGAAAAAAAGTGAGTTCTTCAAAAATAATATAAAAAATTTAATAATATAGCACAAGAATATGAAAAACAGATATTCAATCAAGCACGCAAGTGTCTGATACGCGACTAGCGTCCATTGACATCAAACAGTGACAAATTATTTACTTTTTAAATTTTTTTATGGTTTTTTTAACTGTATTTTGCGTGCTTGAATGTTGACTCTGAGGTTAAACATAAATGATGTCTTTTATGATTCTTTGTACGTCGAAATTAACAATGGATGCAAAAATTTTAATATTTTATTCCTAATATATATTTTTTTTGCATTTTTTGGGTCCAAAAGGATTAAATTTAATTAATTTTATTCACAACAGCTTTAATGTCATCTAAAACTCAAGACCTCATTTATCATCGACCTCAGTTGAACTATTATTACGTTTCATGACTAGAAATTTTTATTAGACATGGAAATAATCATGATAGGATTTCTATAAAGTCATTAGAAATAAAATGAATTAAATTGAACATGGGGTGACAGCTATGAATGTGAAACCATCATTAGATCATAAATGAAAGATTATTTTATTCTATATTTGGATATGTTGAATGTGACACAAGCCAGAATTGAATGGAACACCAGACGTAAATTTGGTAAAAACCTAAATTTTGAAGAAATAAAAAAAGAGTTGAAAATAAAAAATTTATTTAATCGCATCTTTTTTTTTGTTATTCGTCATTTGTCATTTAGATGGACGTTCTAATTCCCAAGTTGCTTGTGTCATTCATATATCTTCATTAATTTGTTGAAGTTTTAGAGACATTTGTTGATGCAATAAATTTTTTGTTTTTAAATAAATGCTGAATTTGTTGAGATAATTTGAGTTTTTTAAGTTAACATTAAGCAGGTTTGGTTTTTACCCGTTTTTACTTGGTGAGTTTGCAAATGCTGTTATTTACGACAGCAAGATTACTTTTACATTTGTTGATTGTTCATAAATTTATTGTAGATGCAAGAATTTCAAATAGCCACAAAATTAACCTCACCCCTAAACACCTACAAACCCTGTTTTACACATAATACCTAACTCGTCATTCAAAAAAAAGAGGTACTCGTCCAAAAAAAAAAATCCATTCCCCAGTAACCAAGCGCAGAACGTTCTGAATTTCAGAAAGTCTTTTTGCTTTCTGTACACATCTATTCAGAAAAAGATATATATAATTTAGATTTTAACTAACTCTTTGCAACTAGCTAGACATTGGATTTTTGTAGTAACCTTTAAGAAAGCTAAAACAGGTTCAATCTTCATTATCTTCTGGTAAACGCGTGAGAATTTTTCAGTCGAAAAAAAATTTTAAAGTGAGAAGTTAAAAATTAAAAATATGAAGTTTAAAAATTAGTTTAAAGTGCTAAAAAGTGAAAAAATCATCTAAGGTAAAGTAAAAAGTGAATGATTAGGAAATAAATTCATCAAAATCGTGAAATTTAGAGTTTTATGGAGTTTTTATTTTAGAAAAATTGCTTTCAAAATGATCCAATCTGTAAGTTGTGATAAATTTAAAGAATTATAATTCTAACTTATTTGAATTATTGTTTCAGCATTAATGATAAGATAATAATCTTTTTTGCAGCATTTCTCTTTCTTTTATTTCTATTTGCAGGTTATTTAATTTTTGCACGTTTTTTTCCAGGACTTAAGTTTTTTTTGAACGTTTTTGAATGTAAAATCAAAATTTTTTTTATATATATTTTTTTTTTGGTTCATCAAATAAATTATAATAAAATAAAATAATATTAAACTCATCATATTTTAAATGTATTAAATTATTAAAAATTTCAATTTTCAGCTGCATTTAAATTATTTTTGCAACCCGATATTAGTTTGATGTAAGCTAACTTGATATAGCTATCTTAATGTTTGCTTAATAAAGCTAACTTTTAGCTAACATTTTTGATCCAGTCTTTGTAAAATAATAGCTTTAAGTAGCTAGTTAATAGATAGTTTTTAGACTGTCTATACACTTTCTGCTAAAGACTGTCTACTGGGGTCTGACACAGAAGTTATCTAGCTAGACGTAAAAGTTAGTTTTAAGTTAGGATGTAGAAAATTCGTAGCTAGCTGTAGCTTCGTCATAAACTAACTTTTGGTTACTGGGGATTTTAATTGTCAAAAGATTCATCAACCATAATGTCCATCAAAATCTTAAAAAAAACATAAAAAAATAAAATTGCGCGCCAAACTCTTATTTTCTTTTCATTCATATAGTTGAGCGATTTTCTTTTGTTTGGTTTCTTTGTGACCATGTCTAAAATCCAACATGTTACAAAGACTTGTTTGTTACAGAAAAATTATGTTTACAGTCTTTCCATATATGTTTTTCATCTTATTCAGTCAGTACGCAATGATTTGCGTATTTTCGCTGCGTTGCCAGACTTCATTTGTTTACGGTTGCGTTGTTTTTGTGGAATAAGAAATGAATGTTGAATGTTTTGTTGTCATTGTTGAATGGAGTTGGTGAAAAAAAAGCGGAAAATTTAATTTTTTAGAGAAATAAAATTAATTGAGCTTAAAATCTTGAAAATTGTCAAATTAGTAACTAAATCAATCAGAAAAATTCCCCAAAAAATATCAAATTTTCTTAAGCCTCAATATGCTCAAAACATTCCCGGATGTTTTATTATTGTTTTTATCCAATTGTTTGTCAACAATCCTCAATGCTCAGCACTGCAACAAATTTCGTTTCTTCACCTCAGTCAGTATTCCGTTTGATAGTTGGAAGCACGCATTTGCTGTCGGATACAAAATCCCATTTTTTTCTGCTTACTGTTTGGGTAGAAACAAGAGAGCGGTTGTCGGATTGAAGTGTATTTATATTTAATTTTGTGTATTTTCATTCAATCTAGTCGAACTGTGAACTGTGTCTTTTTTTGCTGCTCTGAACGGAGTGATTATTTTATATGAATTAATTTTACAAGAACTGTGTTTTTTGGAGTATGAAAAGAATTAATTAAGAAAACAAGAAAGTGCATGTGTGAGGTAAAAAACTACGAAAAAAATCTACGTAATAATTAAATTAAGTGTTCATACAAGACGCAATAAATTCTTGAATTTCATAGATGTGAATAAATTTTCTTTTTAATCCACGAAAAAAAAGAGAAATATTCAAATGAACGTCATTTCCACCAAAAAAATAAAATAAAAAAAAACATACAAAGCAGAGAATGATCGCTTTTTTAATTGAATGCATATAAATATATATGAAAAAAAAACGTGAATGAATGGCTTGATATACATACAATTATGGTAATGGACTTCTGTCAGATGTAAATCAGTTTTCTTTTTAACTCATTTTCCCCTTTTAATGAGGTGCTTTATTGTTCACTTTTTTCTGGCTGACTGCTTTAATAGTTGGGTTGTGATTTGGACATATGGAGGGTGTTTTGGATTTTTTGCAATTTGGCATTGATTTAGGAACTTTTCGTAACTTTTTTAAAATTTTGGTAATTTTTACTTCACAAACTGTTTCAGTTTTGTTGAACAAATTCGTGACAATAAAGTTGCAAAAAATTAAAAGAAAAAATAATCTTAAGGCAAAATTGATGAATTCTGATTTTACTAAAAAACTCTAATTATTCCTTTACCATCGCATCATCACCACCTTCTCTTAAATAGTTGATTGTCAACAATAATTAAATTCCAATCAACCCTTTAATAAACACTGCAATATCCCCAATCAACCAACAAAAAAATAGCTACATAATCCTTTACCGTGAAATCGAATGATCCATCCATGCCTTTGCAAATTCATCTCCCTTGCATGTCATACGCATCATGGAAAAAATAGCAATTAATTCTCTTCTTCTTTTTTTCACTTTGAAATTTCTGACTTGAACTGTTTTTTACTGACTTTTTCTTCTCCATCACCATCTGTATGTCCCGGTGTGATGATCGCTCAAACGCACTTTTAAATTATACAGAAATAATATATTCTGATTGTTTATGTATACAGAGATTTTTTTATTGAATAAAGTATGATTTAGTGAAGATTCTGATTTCGGCTGCATAAAGTGATTGAATGCGTAAAGATTAGGTTGATGAGTGTTTTTTGGGACCGTGTGGGGTATGTGGTATAAGAAGAATTAACGGTTGTTTCTAATATTTTAATATAAATTACGCGAGTTAATGGAGATATATAGTGAATTATACAATATTTAATTAGAATCAATAAACACTAGTTTATTCTAATGAATCTGATAAAATTTGCAATATTCATTCGAAATGCTATCAAAACTTAAAAAAATATCTCGATCCCCCACAAAAATTCCATAACTTAAACCTGTTTAAGGGTTGTTCACTTATGATGTCCGATTTTTAGAGAAGGGAGAGGGTCTGAGGCTATGTGACAGTTTTAAACAATAGGATTTTTTTGAATGAAGATTTTGTGACAGATGGGAGAGGGGGGTCTAAAAATCCATGTTTTTGATGGACGTCATAAGTGAACGGCCCCTTAACTAAAGCGATAAAAAAAGTAAAATTTTTGGCGAAGATGTAACGTGTATATTCACAAATAGACATGTGTGATCAATAAACTATGACAAAATGTTAAAGAGTATAATCAGTGACTTAATTGAATTTCAAAAACATTTGTCATGTTAAAATTATCACAAAAATAGAAACTTTTTTTTTTTAAAGTGGAAATGCAACAACTGTAATTTTTGTATATGCAGCATGTAAATTTTATACCAATGTGATTTAATTGAAGATTTTTTTCTGTGTACAATTTTAGAAAGAAAAAAATCTGAACAGGAAGAAGGAAAAAAGAGACAAAAAAATATTTTTATTGTGTGAGCTATAAATAGTGCCATATCTGTGTAGTAATTGTATTGTAGCACATCATCAATATATACATCTCCTAAAAAAAGAAACAACAACAAAATCGTAAAAAGGGACCAAAATTATATTTTTATACAAGAACCTTACACATAAATATACAAAATTGCACATCCAAGAGTGCTTTGAGGTGGAACTTTATTGTCGTAGATAAAAAAATATACCCTTTAATATTTACAAATTATTTTCATGAAGCACTGCCTTCATATGTGTCACTAAATTTCTGTATGGAAAGGTGAGTTCAATTAATGGATTTTCTTTATGTCTGTAATCAACAAAAAATATTTGAGTAAGCTGAAATCAATAAGAAGATTTTCTTTCTTTTTTTGTTAACAAATCTTTTTATTCCTGTTCGTACGTCTTTCAATCAATTTTGAAGTGTATAACAGAGTTGTCAAAAGGGGATTTTGAAGAGATAAAGAATCAAATTTTATTATTTAGTAACTTTAAAAGAAGTATACTTTTTGAAGTGATAAAAGATTTAAAGGATGAAAGAAATGATTGAATATTGTGATGAATGTTGTTACATCTACGGCATTCATATTCAAAAAATTTAATTTTATAGACACTGAATTTAT
Organism: Chironomus striatipennis; assembly: GCA_026123125.1. Lineage (NCBI taxonomy): Eukaryota > Metazoa > Arthropoda > Insecta > Diptera > Chironomidae > Chironomus > Chironomus striatipennis. Next base: position 55,081,499 of record CM047394.1, read on the forward strand.
AAATTGATGTTTTGAAGATGTCAAAATTTTGGAGGTTCAGTGTTTTATTTCATGGCGAAAAAAGTATTTTACAAACTCTCAAGTGCCCGAAAAATTTTCAAAATTACTTATTAATCTCAACTCTGCACCTAAAATAACACAAAAGACCAGCTGTGCTAAGAAAAACAATTCAACATCCCTGAAAACATCTCACTTGAAATTAAACATTTTACTGCGAGAAAAATGGAATCTAATCTTCTGTTAAGTGTCATCACAAATCTAATTTATGTCACCAATTATGCGTAAACTCGATTATATGGAAAATTATTTTTTTACTCCCTTGGACATACACTTATTCCCTGTGTATTGATGATAAAAAATTTGATTATATCGAAGCAAAATAAAATGAAAAAAATTTATGTGCAAATTTTCACGTCCGTTATTCGCACAAAAATGATGGTTTTATGGATTAAATTGATTTTGTAGTTAAAATCAATAAAGGGAGAATTTTTTAGTTTGTAAAATTCAAACTGAATTTAAAATAAAACCGATTAGGTTGGTCTTAAAATTAAGCAAATGTCCTTCGAACACTAAATCAATGAATAAAAAGAAGCATTATTATTATTATTTAGTTTGTAGTGAGAGATTTATGGAATTTTTTATGATCGAGAATGGATATTAAGTTGACATCAAAGTTCTTCTGTTGTTTAAATTTTCATGAATCAAGGTGGAATTAATATTTCATAAAAATGACAGTCCTGGATTATTTATTGTCTCATGATTTGTAGACGACTTGATTTTACTTACCTTGGATTATTGTTTGGGGTTGCTTAGTGTATTATGATAAAATGGGGAGAGAAGTGATTGAGAATTTTTTACTGAGAATTTTTTTACTGAGAAAATTGTAAGCCACCCATGTAACCAAATGGAATATCAATGTATTCCATAAGAATGTTCCATGGACGGTCCCTATGTACCGTCCATGTACCGTCCTAAGGAACATGTTGTCCTATGGAAATGGAAGATAAAAGGACGATCGCGTTTTCCATCGATGTAATACATCAAAGTAATACATAAGTACTACTGATGTAATACATCGATGGAAAACTTATGGAACATAAAAAATGAAAAAAATTTCACGTGTTCTTTTGTTCTATTCTATTGTATTTTTATGTGATTCAATATTAATGTGTTAGTGTTTGTTTATTTAACAAACACTAATACTTAAAAAAATATTCATAAGCAACTTAATTTAGCTAAGTTGCACACTGATGAAATCTAAAGACTTCATCACATACATTAAAAACATTATTAAATGTTTAAAGTCTTATACAAATTTCAATTCTAGATGTAAAAGTGATTTCTGCATACTCTTGTGAAGTATATAATCAAGATTTTTTGGGACTTGAACTTATGCGCGTTGAAGTATTTCCTTCAATGGAACATTTTTGGTACTTTCATGTAAAGTAATTTTTTGTATGAAAAATTTGATTGATGGAAAAGGAAAACGAATTTAACATTTTGGTTACATGGGCATGCTTAATAAAATCGGTGATATTCTTTCTCAAACCCCCTTGCGTAGTATTGAAAAAAAAATCAATTTTTTATGGTATTTTTGTAGGAAAAGAACTTCAACAAGTTTGACATCAAAACCATAATTTTTATCCCATGAATATTTCCGATCCAATAAAATTTTCCCTCAACTTTTTCTCCTTAAAGACATAAAGAGAAATATTTTTGTTAAGAAAGATATGCAAAATATGTACAACAGGTGAAATTATTGAATTGTAGATAATTTTGTTATTGGATAATATATTGGTGGTGGTTTTAAACGTGATAAAAATTTGAGTCCTGAATTATTAAGGATTTTTTTTGAGGTATTCAAATTTTATTTTTTTAATATGCGAAACTGTTTCTTAAAAAACTCAAAAATAATAAATTTTTCAAGCTCAACAAACTAAAAAAATTAAAAATCCCTAAAAACTTTTCCAACTCATTTAAACTGTCATAAACTTTCATAGTTTTTTTTTTTAAATCGAACTTCATCGCCTATACTTTCAGTGTAATTAAAAACTTTTCATTGCCATAATTCAAGATGAAAAAACTTTCATTTATGCTCAAAACAATTTTCATTCCATTTCTTTTATTTTATTTTTTCAAACAAGCAGTTGTAAAATAAATTAGTATGCATTAAATGGCATTAAATCATCGCCATAAATCACAAGTCAGTCGTTCACAACAATTTTTTTTCTTCTACTTCTTTTCTACTTCATTACAATGCATCGCACTGAGCAAGCATGAGCATATGATCGTTTAGGATTGAATGAAAATATTCTCATGGAAGCCACAAAAATGTCGACCGCATTTTTTTTTGCTGTAAATCTCTGTAACAAGAGAAGTTAAATCCATTTTTGTGTTTTTTTAAAGTTTCAGTTCTTATTGTAGAATTTTCATTTGATAGATGGAATGAGTTATTAGTTGAATTATTCATCGAACTAATTGACATTTCGAACAATTTGAATTAAATGACAATGAAATTTTTAAGCCACCAAATAAGCTTCAAATTGACAAAAATCCTCTTCAATAAATCAATAAATCCCCATTCAAAAAACTGTACATAATTACCCAAAATCAATCAATATTTTTTTTCCTTACTCCAATTTCAAACTTCACATACATTTGCAAATGAACAATACTTGACATAAATTTTCATCAATCATAGACTTGAAGATTAACATTGACAGAAGCAATATGAAACTTGTTAAATTTATTATAACTCTACTCATAATTTTGTTCCATTAACTTTTTATATTCTCCATCCATGAGGGTTATTTAAAGAGTTGAGATATTGTGAGATTTTAGGAATAGACTACGACATTAATGATTTTGTTAGGCAAAAACCTTAAAATATTTTTGAAATATTCGAAAAGCTTCTTATCCTTGCACCCAATTTTTGATGATAATTGAATACGGAAAAAGGTAAAAATATGGAAATACTGGGAAATATGAATATGAACATTGAATAAATGGATAGGAAAATATGGATATGGCAGTAACTCACCTTTATGAAAATTTAATTACTTTATGAACAGGAAAAAATGGTTCCTTTTAATTCCATGTTTATGGTAAAAAAATTACTTTGTCTTCTTCAGTCGCTTAATGTCATGCATGATTGTGTCTTACGATCGATAAAATCCATTTGAGTTATGACAAAATTGATTAATGGTAATGTCTATTAATTTCTGTCATAATTTGGGAATTACTTTTTTGTAGGAATAAAGGAGTTGGTTCGTTTGAAGATATTAATGTGGTTTATATGAAAAAAGTTTTGATGATGTCCACTGACTAAAATGAATCTAAATAACGCATTAAATTTTCCAATTTAACAAAAAGAGACGAGACACCACAATGCCATCAACAAAAGATGTCAATTTCCTCAAATTTTATGCTTACAACTTCCTTCTTTTTTTCACACAATTGACCTCTTTAATTATTCTTATCATTAGTAATAATTTCTCCAAGCAACAAATGTCTATTGCATGTGAATAATAAATGAAGAGCATAACTGAGTGCTTAATGTTTTTTGCATTGCTAAAATATGCAAATCTTCTATGCTTAATCACTTGAGTAAATTTATGCAAATTGAGGCTATTATTCATGCTGATTTTCGCGTTGAAATTTTGATTCGTGGATATTTCGATGCAAATGAGATTTTTTTGGAGTTTTGGTTTTGGGGGGTTTTGGGTTTGGGGCCGTTCACTTATTACGTAACGCAAAAATTCGGATTTTTTACCCCCCCCCCCCCCCTGCGTAACGTTTTTAACAAAAGAATCAGTTGCGAGAACAATAGACCGTAACAAACTCTCGACCCTCCCTCTCAGAGCGTTACGTAATAAGTGAACGGCCCCTTTTGGGTTTTGGAGAGTTTATGAAGGTTTGGATTTGAATTTTCATTTGTATCCTTTGTGATACCTTGCTAATCCTATTGAGTACTTTAGATACTGCTGGATTAGTCAGTTTATTTCATAATTCACTCTGAATGTCAATAAAAATCCACAAAAATTTTACAAATTTACCTCAAAACCCCCCAAAACTCAAAGCATTTCAATTCAATTCCGCTAACAAAACAAAACAAATTCTTTACTAAAAAAATACCAAAAATTCCATCAAATTATCCTTCAAAGCAAACAGCACGTTCAGCTTCAATCATCATTTATTCCTCATTTTCAATGTCTTTTCCTTCTCTTACACAATAGAGAATTCATCTGAATCGAATGTAAACAAAAAGAGGTCACCGCACTTATTTCGTTTCATTTTTGTGTATGAATTTTTCACTTTTCTGTTGAATGCTGTTGATGTTGTAAAAAGCATTACCCCAGATATTCATATTTCATAATTTTTCTCCTTTTGTCTCATTCCCTAAAGCTCTTATTTTATGATGAAAAATAAGATGAGATGAAGAGAAGAAAATGGGATAAAAAAAAGATACGAATGAGTCATGATATTCAAGTCACATGCACTCTGTGCTTCAATACATTGTTGAATATTATATAATATAATGGTTATGGAAGTGTATTTAAAGTGAGATAAAGAAAGAAGTTTTTAGGGATGATTGTGGTTTTTTGAGGGAGTTTGAGACGCATTTTTGGGGGGTTTGTGGATTTTTAGTTTTTTATGCGTGAATTTTTTGAATAAATTTTTAATGGATTATTTTTATAACAACAAAAAATTAATCCAAAAGAAGTGTATCTTCAGTTGCAATTCAAAAACTAACCCAAGACAAAATGACCAAAAATTTTCATGAAAATTTTCCCTTCAAAAAATTCAGCTAACCCAAAATAAAGAATCAATCTCATAAAAAATAGGGAAGTGAAAATTTTTTGTTTTAACAGGTGGTTGTCTTGGCAACGATAGCGTCGAATTTTCCATAACTATGTACACAAAAGGAAATTCATATAAAAAAATACATCAGACATCTTTTGTGTGTTGCAAGCAATTTTTCTGATTTACACAAATTGAATCCTCTTCATCTACATTTTTATGTTTGTTTATCAAGTCTTAAATGAGCTTTCGATTCTCAATCTTCAATGGGGAGGCTCTTGATGAACAATATAAAGAGAAAATTTACATTTTGAGATTTTAGTAAATTAAAATTTATTTAGGAATAAGGAAGGAAATTAGGATTGCAATGATGGTGTGAGTGTGGATGTATATGTATTTCATTAATATTAATTTTATTTGGGATTTTTTGATAGTATTCAGTATACTGGATGATTCTTGATAAATTGAAAGAAAATAATTGTAATTGTCAAAAAAAGTCAAAAAATCTTCACTAATTAAGAACAAAATTCTACCAAAAAGTTGAGAAAAACCCCAGAAAAAGTACAAATTTCCTCCTCAAAAACTCATCAAAAAAATTCTATCTCACCCTTGAAACTCATTTATTTGCTCAACTGAAGTAGAAATATTTTTTTTCTTCCTAGGAAATGAAAGGAACATTTGAAAGAAGTAAGATTCATCGATAAGAAAACTCGCTCATGTATGAGCTTGTAAAATTATCTTTAATCAATTCTGATCTTTAAATTGCTTGTTTTTCCTGGTAATTCTGAATAATTTTTACGGTTGAAATCTTAGTAAATGGAAATCTTACTTCAATTACTGAAATTGTCAACATAAAATGACATTGAGATGCAATTTGTATGTGTACTTATTTTCATCAAGATTATTATGAAATAAATGGAAAATTGGTTTGGTATGATTGCTATTGAATGGTAAGGATAACAAGCTACTTAACAATCGTACAGAATTGTTTTACAATTGTTTTATTCCCAAATTTTTTTATTCAAATTGAATTTACATATTTAAATTGAAACGTATCAATAATGACCGTTAAAAACGAAAATTTGAATTTTTGTATTGAAAATCTTTGGTTGTTCACATCGATCCAATTGAAATCGAGTCTGATCAGATCGAGGACCCGTGCATTTAACTCTCCAAAGCCAAGAGTCTTAATCTAGTCTGTTGAATTCATTTCATGTTGAAATTTTCTCTTAAAACGACAATTGTAATCCTATTTTGATGTCGTATTAGTTTGAAACATAAGAGTCCTAAGTCTCTATTTGAGATGGAATTATCAAGAATATTTGATGTGGTGAATCATACTGTTTGTATTTTACATGTTGTGGAGTCAACATATTGACCTTTTTTGCTGGAAATTTGATATGTAAAATGGTTGATAATGTTGACTAAAATTTCTTAAATTTTATTAGACTTAAACAGATTTTCTATATATTTTTTTAAAAAAATTTAATAATATGAATTTATTTAATTTATTGAAGGAGCTTGATTTGTTAAAATTTTCTGTTATTAAATTTTCAAAAAAAAAAAATCATAAAATGCAGCAAAGCTTGAGTTTAAAAATAATTTCATATAAAAAATTAGTTTATTCACGATTAACTTCATCACCCAGCTTCTATTTCGCAGGAAAAACAAATCCAAAACACAATTATTATGCATCACCAAACTAAACAACAAATGAAAAAAAGCTAAAATTTTTGCTTTATTCCCTTATTATTTTCTACCATGCTTCGGTTCTGTTGGACTGAACGAGATAATTACATTTGAAAATTTCCGCTCAATTCTTCATTTCTCGCTGCTCTTTATGACTTTATTTATTTTTTTTTCCTATAAATATTTCATTACCATCATGAACATTAAGTGTTATGGCGAAAAAAAAATTCTATTGCCTATCATTTGCATAATGAACTTCTTTTGTGGACTAAGAAAAAGGAAATTTATACACAAAAATAAATGTGAAAAAGGAAGTTGTTGTCTGTTTATTTTCATCGAAAAATTATTGGAAATAATTTAATGCCTTAAATTTTCCCCCTTTTTGATGTTTGAAAAGCCATTTCTTATCGCATTTCATGTCTCAATTGCTATTTTATGGTAAAAAGAATCGAATAATTTTTTTTTATTAGGATGAGTTAAAGTGATTTGAAAATGATGTCCAGAGATTTGCTTATTGAATAAAATCTTGTATTTTGAATATTGAACATCATAAATGGATGAATTTGAAAAAGAAAAATATCCAAAAAAAAAACGGTAGATTTGGTTTCAATTTTGATCACTTTTTATTGCAAGCTTTTTGCCTTATTGGTTGAATATTTCGATACTTTTGCACAATTGTTGATTTTTTTATTACTACCATTTGTTTATTTAAATTCTTTTATTCTTCTTTGGAATATTTTTGTATTTTGTAAGTCTTAATTGATTCAGATTCAAATTTGGTTATACATTAAAAAAAATTTAAAAATTATGAAATAAATGAAGATAAGCCAAAATTTTACTAAATTAAAAAAAAAATCGAATTACACTTAATTTTCTTTTTAAAGTTCTGAATTAAAATCCTCAAAACAATTCAACTGAAATGCATCCTCAACATCCCATATAATATCAAAACTCCCCAAAAACCCAAAACACTTCATCCTTAAAAAAAACTTTATGAAATTTTATCGATTTTTGAATTCATATAAAACAAACCAAAAAAACGTTCATGTTGAATTTATTAATGGATAGAATAACATTGGATGAATGGACGGACGAGTGTTTTGTGTTTCCCTTTTTTTAGGGTTGAAAAAGAAAATAATTTTCATGTTTGCATAAAAATTTTATCGACTAAAAATGAATTGCTGCTGCTTTATGGATAAAAAATTAAAAAATCACTTGTGTTTGATTTTTAATGATGGATTGCATGTTATAGAGAAGATTTTATGGCTATTGTGAAGAATTCTATGCTTAAAATGTTAAACTTTTCTAGATTATTGAATAGAATGTTTTGAATAAAATGAAATTTTAAATATAAAGTAAAAAACACTCATAAGCTCATTCAAAATTCTAGAAAAATATTACAAAAAAACAAAGTATTGAAAAAATATCGGAACTACTTAATTTCCCTCCACATTCAAAGTTTATTTAATCATTTTTTCCAGTCTACAAAGTTTCTACAATTTTCATATTTTTATATCGTTTACAGGTAGGGAAACGTGCGCGTATAGGACATAGAACAATTACTAAAATTATATCCATTTTTATACATATTTCTACTACCCCTAGTAAATAGCCCCAATGCATGCAAACGTAGATTATTAAGGAGAAAAAAATGACGGCAGGGAAGGAAAAAAAATACTTTGTATGAATGTGAATTTTGAAGCGTGTGGATCTTATTAGGAAATTTGTCAGAATGTTTTGGATTTAGAATTTCTTTATTAAATTGTTTTGTAAATTATATTAAATTAGTCGATTGCAGTAATTTTACCTTAAAGTTGACAAAATTATTTTTTTAAAAAATTTAAAACCCGAACCTTAATTTTGAAATTTCTCTCAAAAAACCTGACAACCTCATCACAAGGATCACAAACAATAACAATAGAATTTTCTAAAGAACTTACAAACACGGGAAAAATTGGGGGAAAACATTTTTTGGCGTTTTACATCAAAAAACTCGAACTTTATTGTAAGCTAGTAATTTTATATAAGGATAGGCATCATGGGATTATTAAATGATTATTACATTACGTCCTTCTTCTTGGCTATTAATGATTAAAAACAGTGGGAGTTCAGAAAGCTATGATGGACGTTATTTAATGTTAGGAGGATTTAATTTTATATTGTGTTGTACGATGTTTACAAAAGAATATAGAAAAAGGTTTTTAAAAAATAAGTGGGAGTGAATAAAAAGGTGTGAAGGAATTTGAACTTGAAGGAGAAGAAAAAAATTGGGTTAATGATGTTATTATTGTTTTAATATAGGCACATAAGGTATTGAAAATCTTGGCTTTAGTCTATACATTTTAAAATCTCGATGAATGACTAGTTTGATCTAAAAAATTATGGGAAAGCTAACTTATGTCAACTTTTTCAAATATTTTCAAAAAACTCAAGAAAAACTAGAACAATCTCAAAAAACCTATTAAAAAATTAAAATTTACAGAAATTTACACAACTTTTAACTTTAAACCAGGTTCAAATGCTTGTTCACAAAAATTTCATATTATTGTTGAAAATCTGTTCAATTCATTTTTAAAATGACTTCAACATCCCCAAAAATTAATTATCAATAACTCAAATATTTATTTCCATGTCAACAAATCAATTAAAAAACATCCACGTCAAAAAAAAAAAAAATCTGCCTCGCAAATTTTCCTTTTATGTATATTTTTAAACTCGATAATATGCAATCGACAAACTGGAAATATGGGAAATATGAAACGTGGGGCTCGTTAAACAGACGCAAGACATCGACAAAAAAGTATTTTTCTTCTTCTTTGTCACTTTTTCAAGACCAGACTTAAACATTGTTATTGTGTATATTTTTGAAATCGAGACAATGTCTATGTCATGATGATTTCACTGCCTATTTTTTTAAGGTTGTCGAACTTGTCTGCCGTTGATCGATTTTCCAAACTTATTTTACTTTTCTTTGCAGCAAATTTATTTTTTACATTTTAATCTCCTTTTCAAGGTTTTCTTCATGCTTTCATTTTCACGCCAAGTTTGTATTGTTGGGAGGAAAATCATTGAATTTTTTCTGATTTATGTTTCGTGTCTTTCCCTAAATGAATGTCTGGAATATGCTGTATACTACTATAATTATGGAAAATATTGATATAATTGCAGGAAATTAAAACATTATTTTCCTTTTAAATTATTAAAGATTCTTAACCTGGAAAAATATTTTTAAGCTATAAAAATCAACCACGAGCACGAATCATTAATATCTAATTTATTCAACTCTTATAGACTAATTACTTCACTGCTGAAACGTGCTAAAATTAAAGTTTTCAAAAATTTGCATCATCTCATGTCATCTTGACATTCAAGAATTTTAAAATTTTATATTTGTAGGAGTTATTAATGGTCATTTGAGCAGCACACAGGCTATAAAATTTCAGATGCCATCATCAATGACTAATTGTGATTAAATTAGCAAATAAACATCTCGTAAGATGAGAGAATTTATCTTTTTTTTGCACAGTTTTTTTTTTGGTTGATAAGTGTCGTAATTTGTTTAAGTTATTGTAATATTTTAAGTTTTTTGATGTGTTTCGTTCATATTTGAAGATAAGTTTGAATAAATTTTTGGAAAAGTTTTGTTAGAAATTTTATTAAAATGGATGGCACCTTTTTTTGTTGATTAAATCTTATTACAAAAAAATTGAGTAAAAACAGTTTATCGTCATTTTTCTAAATATTCAAATAAGGGATTGCTCACTTAGTAAGTTCGATTTTTGGAAGGGAGAGAGGACTAGGATTTTGAAAGAGACCAAAAATTTTTTTTAAAACAGGTCAAAGAAATTCAAAAAATTTCTCTAAAAGTAATAAATTTAATCCAAATTTTGTAAAAAACTATTCAGGGGTCCTCGATTTGAACAGCTATTTTGTTCCCAAATTTTTCTATTCAAATCGAAAGGTATGAAAAATTACCGTCAAAACTTAAAATTTGAATTTTTGTATGGAAAAATTTTGGTTTTTCAAATCGAATCTGTTCAAATCGAGGACCCCCTGTAAATCTGTTGTTCACCTAGGAAATTTTAAGAATTCTTCACTAATGAAACATATTAACTGAATAATATTAATAATTTTAATCAAATTTCATTCATTGAATGACGAACAGACTATACGGTAAAGCAAATCACAAAACATAAATGATGAGCTAGCAAAATCTTTTCATCATAGGAAATTTTCTAGAAAATTTGTTGAGGGGCTTGGGGCGTTCATTTATGATATACAATTGGTTCTACAATACTTCTTTGAGCTTACTAACTCTTCTAAACAATCACAAGTTAAATTCAATTATTTTAAAAAAAAAAAATATGCGAAAAATAATAATTTTTAAAAACTAGTTAAGATATTTAACATATCCCTATCATTTTTAAATAGTCTAATAATCAACGAAGTCTATTTTACTCGTCTGTTGATATGTCTGCAAAAAATCAAGCATTTTCTCAAACACGTCGCTCCGTCAAAACACAGTAAATTTTCATATTTCACGGAGAAAACAGAAACTTTTTTATGATAGCTTGTCATGTTTATTTTAATCAGTTCTGTCAATTTTATTATCAACTATAAATTATTGTTTATTTTATGACAATTTTGAAGATTTGGTTTGATTTTTTTTCTAAAAAAAATTGTACTAACAAATGATGAAAGGAATTTGAATTTAAATAGTTTTTTTATATTTAGTTTACATATAGTTTATTATGAGTTTTATAAGTGTGAGAATTTATTTTATTTTGGATATAATTTGTAGTAAAATTCAATGGAGGACAAAAAAAAATTGATTTAGAAAAATAAAATTGAATGTTTTAGAAATTTGACAAGTCAATAATTTGGATGGTAGTGATTTTATTGCGACTGACTTTATTGCGACTTTATTGCGATTATTTATCGTTTACCTTCGTTTCTATGGACAGGTTAGGTTGATGGTGATGACTTGCTGAATTATCGTGAATTGTCCACATAAATTTTGATTGAAAATTTTTGAAGCTTAATTATTAAAATAATTGAAAAATTGCGAAATAGTCTCATATTTCATGCAGTGGTACATCTTAATACCTCCTTCCTATGCCTTATTCCCCTTTCTTCCTCTCCACATCAAATTCTTCTCATTTCTTACTTTCCAATTGTAAACAAAAAATTGAATAATATAAAAGAGAAAAAGAATTCACGAGAGAATTGACAGTTGTAGAGTAAAACACGGAAAACATAAAAAAAATTCGCTGCCACAAAAAAAAAAAAAAAAAATCATAGTAAAATGCGGGAAAATTTGCAGATGTCTGAAAAATGATTTTCTGTTCTATTTTTAACGAGAAATAAAATTTATTGTTTTATTTTTCTATGAACTTTATTTTTTTTTATTTCAACTTACTCGGCAAGTTGCATTGACGGAGTTTCTCTCTCTACAACTAAATTGTCCTTTGGGGAATGGAAGTGGAAGTTGCAGTCACATTCCTTGCACATCTTGTCTCACGAAAAAAAAATACAAGAAAAATTATTTTTGAGGAGAATTTTTTCACTTTATGCAACCAGGCTTGAAGCAATTGGTGCTACATTGTTCAATGCTTCATATCATCTTCTTGCTCGCAGCTTTTTTTGCTATATTTTTTTTCTTCTCAGTCTCTATGTACTTTGATCTGAAAAAAATATTATTATGATGTCAGTAGTTGTTCTAATTTTGAATCGAAAACATCGGAATCAGACGTTGTGTGCGGCAAAAAGGTTAAAAAAAAGTGACAACAATTTTTTTTTGAAAATATATTTTTAACGAAAGTAAATAAAAAGTTCGACAATAAATTATTTTCATCAAATTTAAAACTTAGTCAGTGGATATAATTACATTTTTTTGTGTAGGTTTTCTTGTTTGTGTTACAATTTTTTTATTATTTTTCCTTGTGCAATAACAAGTGGTTCATTTGAATTAATGAAAATGATCAGTTAATTTTATGACTTTATGGCTACACAGAATGGGCATTGAATGTTGATTTTGATTGGATTTTGATTGTTTTCTTCGCGATTTTTTGGCAAATTAACAAGGAAAATAAAAAGTTTTATTCATAGACTTGTTCAAAAACATGTGTTCAGTGATATGGATAGTGCAGATTTTTGAAAGTTTGTTGAATCAGAATATGAATCAAAATCTTTAAAATCTGTTTGAATAAATAAAAAAATGCTTTTAAATGCATTTAAAAAATTAAAATGCGTGCACACAAATTCATTCGACAGCTTAACATTATGCTTTGACCCTATTGACTATAATTTGCTTTTTTGAACATTTCAACTACACAAAATGTTTGACATACAAAATATAAAATTAATTTCAGTTAATTCAATATGTTAGTTAAAAATAAATTAAATTGAAAAAAAACATGAACTCATTTGGAGACATTAAATTTTTTGGGAGGTCAAAATCATTTAAATAATAAGTTAGATTTGGATTTTAAGGATTTACTTTTGAATTTTTAAAAGAATTTTTATTTAGGTACAGATAAAAAAAAAATTATTTTAATTTTTTTTCTAAAAAAATATATATAATGAATTTTAAACATTTACCAGTACCAAAAAAAAAATGCATCTCAAAAATCAATCTCCATACCATCCAATCACAAAAAAGTATAAAATTAATTAATTTTTCTTAAATCCAAAATCAATTCACTAATGCGACAATCTTGATGCAAAATTCAAATTAATTTCATGTTAATTGCTATGCATGAATGAGTGCCATTCAGCATAATAATAATGATGATAAATTACAATGTTGATGACTCTCGATTGATATGCGAATGATAAATATAGCAATTGATTATGAAATTTTGCTTACTGTTGACATTGCCGGCTTATTTGCAAAAATAAATTGTGAGAAAATGATCTGCTGAATTCATGGGTTTTGAACTTGTTTGGTGTGAATTTATTAAAGATTACTTACTTGGATGATAAGTGGCAAAATGTGTAGAAAGTCACGAAGAAACTAAAATTAAATTTTTATTTAGAAAAGATTTTAAAAAAGTCTTCTAAAATCCATTAAAAAAATTCAACTCACATTTTAAATCAAAATTCTTTTCTGACACAACACTAAAGAACGAGAATTTATGAGAATATAATACTCAGAATTCTCAAAAATGAACATCGAGCAAAAAAAAAAAATCATTCCTTTAATGTTCCATAAAATTAACTTCATGAGAATATGAAAAGAAAGAGAAATGCGCCTATTGTGAAAAGCTAAATTGAAAAATTATCTTCTTTACATTTTATTTATCGTGATTCGTGTATGCATATTGCTTATGACAGTTTTAAATAATAAAAGTGACACAGTTCCATTCAAGCGAAAATAATTTTACAAAATATTTAAAATAATAAAAAAAAAATTTTGAAATAAACATTTAAGACATTTGTTGAATAAATTATGAGTATTTATGAGGGTCGATGAGTAAGTTAATAATTTTTTAAAGTCGATGATTTTTGATTATCGATAATTATTGGTTTTAAAGCGTTGCTTTAGAACTTAAAATATTGATTTTAAGTCAAAGTCATTCTTCAAGCAATGGTTTTTGCTAAAATCAAACTACAAATTGCTAACAAATTTTCATCCATAGTAATCCAAAAGAAAATCATGTGAATTAGAAAATCAAAGGCATGAATTTATTTAACTATGTCTATTAAACTTTTTACAGCCGGACGTTGATTTATAAATTTTATAAACTGACAATAAATTAATATAAAATTCATTTAAACATATAAATCCATAATAATTTAAATATCATTCATTTTTGATCTTCTTTATCGCATTAAATAGTCATTGACAAACATACACACAAAAAAATCACTTTTGATCTTGATGTGAGGGCGATATCAGTGTCTGTTTATTTATTCTACATGATCTGTTTATTTTTGTTAAGGGAAGAAAACAGAATAAAAAAAAATCAAATTAGGCCTGCGGCATACATTAAACTGTCTTCGATGTCAATCAGCACTTGAGATAATTTTTGTTTTTACTATAACATAAAGAATGAAAAAAATAGTGAGAAATAAATAAAATTATATAAACTAGCAATTCTCCATGCTGAATGCTATTAAAGATTGACCTTGACAAAAATCTCAAGTTGCATAGAAAAAAAGAAGGCAAAGTTTGAAAATTGCGAGAATATGTGAAGCAATTTGTCACACTTTGTTGCTGATATCCGATTGGATATATTTTAATTATCATTAAGGCAATAATTGACAAGCTAATTTGCTAAAAAAAAAGTCATTAAGTGAGCTTCAAGATTCAAGATCAAAAGAATAATGAGCTACAGAAGCTCATTTGGTATTGAATGAAAAAGAGTTTAGTTTGAATTAAAAGTTTAGGGATTACATGATGCATTTAAATTTAAAGTTTTGCTTTAAATGTAAAACAACGCTTTAATTTGTATTTAAATAAAATAAAAGTTTTGCTATTTTAAAGCTTTACTTCAAATTTAAAGCAATGCTTCAATTCAAATTCAAATTAAAGCAAAAGCAACGCTTTGAAAATAAAATATTTAAAATTCAATTATTTAATTCTAAAACCTTGAATTAAGAGAAGCAAAATCTGCTTTTGATCCGTTGTAAAATTCCCTAAATTGCTCCACTCTTAACACAATAATGATCACCGAAACAATTGCCAAACAATCAATGACTACAGCAGTTATTTAACTATTCAGATTCAATCTTAATGACAATATTTTGTTAACAATGGATTACTCTATCGGTTATCCACACACAAGGCATGTCAATCATTCGATGTTATACAATCGAGAATCAATAGAAAGAAGAGAGAAAAATAAACTTTAATATAATGCCGAACCTACAAGTATTTACATTATCATGTACGTGCGGAATTGAAATATTTGAGAGCATTAACTATTTTTTTTTTTCGTTTCTGAAGTCTGAAACATATGTGAATGCCAACTGATCTTTTCATCGCTTATACTATATTTTATTGCAATTGCTTGTGAGTGAAAAACTTTTCAACTTCTCGTGTGAGTTTGTTTATATGTTAAATACTTCTCGTTTTCATGAAATTTATATCAAACAAAATGTTGCCCTTATTTTATCTCAAAAGATCAACATTAGAGAGATCGATTAATAATGTTGATGTGCTAAAAGGTTTGTTTATTTTTGTAAGGCAGATAGGTTTTTACATATACAGATCTATTGTTGGTATTGATTTATTGAGGAATAAAGAATAGTTATTGATGATTTTTAGTGTGGGAAAATTGCATTTTGAGGTGTCATAGTAGACTTTGAACTATTTTTTCAATAAACAAACTTTTGAAATTAAACGCGCAGTTTTAATCGAATCTAAAACAGCTGATCATTTTTGGTAATTTCCCTCAAACTCATCACTTAAATCTCCAAAAAATCTTCTTATTGCACTTACTTAATTTAAATTTCTATCACAACAATAATCTTAACTCATTTAAATCCACAGGTGGCCATAAATTCATCAAACATTGAGTTATCATCACATGCAACGTTGTCCCTATATACACGAAATGAAAGAACGTTTACTTACACAACGCGGAACAGATTCAATGCCAATGGAGTCATTCAACGAACGCGACAATTTACTCGAGCACACAAGTCGACCGGGCAGCAATCAGGTTGGCACTGTTGGCACTGTGGTAAAGGTAAGGGTGAGCTCGTTCGACATGCCGGAGAAGGTTCAAGTCGTTCAAGTAATTTTTCTTTGATTTTCTTTCTTTTAAAATTGCCGCAATATTTTTTTTCTCTGTTGACATTCTAACTTTCTTCCTTCATTGATTCAGTGTTTGTTATTGACCGTGTTTAATTATTTTTTTTTAATTGTTTTGTTAAGAGCATTTTTGATTTTTTTTCGGTATTTTCAAGACCATTCTGGATTACTAAATTAAGCAAAAATTCAATTTAATTCTAGTTTCTAAACCTAGACATTTTACTCTCATTTTTAAATCCAAAAAATCCCATAACAATGTGTTTGAGTATCTGACTGAGTACTTTATCATATAATTAAGCTACTTAAGTACACTTGAAGCGATATTAAATTTCTACTTGACATTTAATCAGTCCAAATGATGAATTTGAAAATTTTACAAACACCTAAATGTGAAATTATTGGAAATTATATAGAATTAAATTTGAAATTTTTAGTAAACTTTTCTAAATTGTTGTGACTGTCCAGAATCAAACAAAAATGCTCTTCAATCCACCGCGATGTTACCTAATTTTTTGACTAAAGCAAACCACGAAAAAATTTTCGTAAATTTTTATTTTTTCTTCAAAGAACCAGGAAATGAGATTTATAGAACTTTGCAGGGTATTGATTACGTTTGAGTTTGATTAATTCTATAAATAGTCCAAAATTCCATGATAACTATAATTTCTTATCAAATTATTTTTCGATAACGTCCAAAACCACTTCAATCCATGATTTTTAATGAAATTTCCAGCAATTTTTATCAGTCATCACATGGGGTATAAAAAATCATTCAATTTTGAAATATTTAGTATTTGCTGTTGGTAAAGTGTGCAGCTAACAAGTGAAAATGAAATTGGTTATATTTTTGGCACTATTTGCTGCCGCGTCAGCAATTCCATTTGATTCAAATGAAGTTTTCACAAAAGTTTTAAGTGTGCCTGAAAATCCAGAAGAGTTTTTCAGAAACTACCAAAAGTCAGCTGTAATTGAAAAGCAAAGGGAACCAAGAATTTCTAATGGACGCAATGCAACTGACGGTCAATTTCCATATGCCTTACGAGTCACAATTTTTGACACAAATGGTGATACTTTCACATGCAGTGGTGTCATTATTTCATCATCATTTATGCTTACTGTTAGACATTGTTTTGATCCTGTCTTAACATATCGTGTAATGGCTGCTGCTGGATCTGTTGATCGTTTCAGCCCTGACATGATTAGTAGATTCAGTGGACAATTTTGGTTTGCTCCAGCAATTAGTGGTTGGAATCCAGACTTGGCTGTTTGTGAAATGAGTGAACCATTCCCATTCAGCAGTAGAGTCTTATCTATCAGACTTCCATCGAGATCACAAGTAGGATACGAATTTCAAGGTTATCCAATTCAAGTTATCGGATGGGGCAAGTTCAAAGAAATATATTTTAATTGAATTAAAAATAATTTTTGAAAAATATTTAGGAAGAATTGCCAATGGTGATATGGCAACATTTTTACAATGGGCACCATTTAGAATTGAGACAAATTGTTGGTCAAACAGACGTCCAACTGTCTTGTGCTCAGAACCTATTGATGGATGGCACGTTGAAACAAGAGGTGGTGATAGTGGAGGTAATAAAAAATTCATGCAAACTATTCAGTGGTGCATAATCTTAGTATGGGAGGTATATAGTGCTTGGATTTTAAATCGATATACATACTTAAAAGCGGACAAGTTTCAAATATTCTTGGAATTGAAATTCAAAAATGTATGAACCATTTGCTTATCAACTGAGCATATTAGTCCAAGTTAATTAAATTACAAGCATATATACCAGTATTCCCATTTCTCTAATGATACATTACATAATATAGGTCAATTGACTTACACTCTCATATAAAATGTTAATTCTCACCCAAAACTTTTTTCCCCAAAAAAGTATTCAATTTCATCAATTTTGCTAATTATTGAAATTAATTAAAGGTCCCTGGGTGATAACAGAAGGTGGAATTCCAACATTAATTGGATTAACAGAGGGTAGCACAGGATCTTCATCTCTTTGGTGGTTTAGAGGCACACGACTTACAAGTTTCCTTGATTTTATTAGTAGTGTCACTGGCATTTCAATCAGACCATAAAAAGATATTTTAAGCTACTTTAAGACTGCTATTGTTGATATTTATTTTGATAAGATTTGAACAAGAAAACAGAAGTTAATAAAAATTCAAAAGATTGAGTTGAAAATTGATTATTTTACTGACAATATATACTAATCGCTATGATTTAAAAGTTGGGATTATTTATTGATATTGATAATTCCATCCTTAATAGCTTAAAAATCTTATCAAATTTTTCCAATTTCACCAGAATCCACTCGATTCTTAGGCTTTCAAGGTGGTTATCAGTTAAATTTTTATCAATGCATGAGATTACATTAGTATAAATGAAAGTTAATTGCTAAAAAATTCAGTATTTGCTTTTGGCAAAGAGTGAAATTAACAAGTGAAAAATGAGAGCTGTCGTATTTTTGGTACTATTTGCTGCCGCGTCAGCAGTTCAATTTGATTCAAGTGAAATTTTCACAAAAGAACTCAGTGTGCCTGAAAATCCAGAAGAGTTTTTCAGAAACTACCAAAAATCGGCAATTGTTGAAAAGCAAAGAGAACCGAGAATTGCTAATGGTCAAAATGCTGCTGAAGGACAGTTTCCATATGCCTTACGAGTCACAATCTTCGACACAAATGGTGATACTTTTGTGTGCAGCGGTGTCATAATCTCATCAACATTTATGCTCACAGTTAGGCATTGCTTTGATCCTGTCTTAACATACCGTGTAATGAGTGTCGTTGGATCTGTTAACCGTGACAGTCCCGACATGATTAGCAGGTTCAGTGAAAGATTCTGGTTTGCACCACAAATTGATGGTTGGAATCCAGATTTAGCTGTTTGTGAAATGAGTGAACCATTCCCATTCAGCAGTAGGGTCGGATCTATTAGACTTCCATCAAGGTCACAAGTAGGATACGAATTTGCTGGCTATCCAATTCAAATTATCGGATGGGGCAAGTTTGAGGAAATTTTTTTTAAAAGGTTCCAAAAAAATATTGTGTTTTTTTTTTTATTTGAAAAATATTCAGGAAGAATTGCCAATGGTGAAATGGCGCAAGTTTTACAATGGGCTGGATTTAGAATTGAGACAAATTGTTGGTCCAACAGACGTCCTACTCATATGTGCTCAGAGCCTATTGATGGATGGCATGTTGAGACAAGGGGTGGTGACAGTGGAGGTTGATATAATCATGTTGCTTATAAATTAGTTACATTTAAATTATTATAAAAATAATATTAAAGGTCCGTGGGTGATAACAGAAGGTGGAATTCCAACATTGATTGCATTAACAGAAGGTAGCACAGGATCTTCAACTCGTTGGTGGTTCAGAGGTACAAGACTTACGAGTTTCCTTGATTTTATTAGTAGCGTTTCAGGCATTCCAATTAGACCATAAACAGATACTTTAAGACTGCTATTATTAACAATTTTTGATAAGATTTGAACAAGAGAACAGAAATGAATAAAATTCAAACGATTGAGTTGAAAATTGAACATTTTAATTGATTGGTTCGAGAAGATATTGAGGTTGAAATATTGAAATTGCGAAATAATTAAAAAGATCTTTCATGCAATTTTTGTTGAGTTCAAAAGTTTATGTTTTTGATCACTCCACCCCAAGCTCTTATATCTAATCAAATTTTCTGATAGGACCAAAACTCACTTCAATCTTATCAGATAAACTTTTTATCAATATATGAGATGACAAGTATGAAATTATAAAATTGAGTTCATTACTTACACATTTAGTATTTGCTGTTCAACAAATGTACAGTTAATAAGTGAAAATGAAAGCTGTAATAATTTTGGCACTGTTTGCTGCCGTGTCAGCAGTTCAGTTTGATTCAAGTCAAGTTTTTACGAAAGAACTTAGTGTACCTGAAAATCCAGATGAATTTTTCAGAAACTATCAAAAATCTTTAGTTATTGAGCAGCAAAGAGAGCCAAGAATTGCAAATGGTTTTAACGCTACGGATGGACAATTTCCATTCGCAATTCGTGCATCATTTTTTGAAACTACCGGTGACACTTTCGTGTGTAGTGGCGTAATTATTTCTGAAAGATTTATGCTCACAGTTCGACATTGCTTTGATGTTGAACTTACTTATCGTGTGATGGCTGTTGTTGGAGCAGCTGATCGTTTTAGTGAAGACATTGTCAGTAGATTCAGTGAAAGATTCTGGTTTGCACCACAAATTGATGGTTGGAATCCAGATTTAGCTGTGTGTGAAATGAGTGAACCATTCCCATTTAACAGTCGTATCGGGGCTGTTAGACTCCCATCAAGATCGCAAGTAGGCTATGAATTTGCTGGTTATCCATTTCATCTTATCGGATGGGGCAAGTTATTTTGATTTTATTTATGAGATTCCTTAAAAGTTATTTTAATTTATATAAAATCTTCAGGAAGAATTGCAACTGGAGAAATGGCACAAATCTTGCAGTTTGCTTATTTTAGAATTGAAACCAATTGTTGGAATAATAGACGTCCAACTCATATGTGCTCAGAGCCCATTGATGGATGGGATGTTGCAACAAGGGGTGGTGATAGTGGAGGTAGTTAGGAACATGATAATTTTTGGGTTATGTGGTTTATTAATGAAAAATCATTAAAGGTCCCTGGGTGATAACAGAAGGTGGAATTCCAACATTGATTGCATTAACAGAAGGTAGTACAGGAACATCGGCTCATTGGTGGTTTAGAGGCACACGACTTACAAGTTTCCTTGATTTTATTAGTAGCGTTTCAGGCATTCCAATCAGGCCATAAACAGATACTTTAAGACTGCTATTATTAACGATTTTTGATAAAATTTGAACAAGAAAACAGAAATGAATAAAATTCAAACGATTGAGTTGAAAATTGAACATTTTGATTGATTTGTTCGAGTGGCTATTGAGGTTGAATTTGGGAATAAGCAAACAATAAATAAGATTGTTTAAATTATTTTTTTGTGATTAATTTTAGAATCTTAAAATTGATTGAGTTATCCACGTGGGAATTTTTTGACAAGGTTAAAAAAAATTGAATTTCAAGTGCAAGACATCAAATAATTTTTATTTATTGTAAATTCTTTTTGTTTGAAAACTTTTTAACTATTTGTCCATGCAAAGTTCTATAAATTTGTTAAATATTTTATTTATTTCATTCTTTTTTAAAATTTCTAAATTTTGATTTTTAAATTTTGCTTTTTGTGCTTATGTCAAATTTATGAATGATAATCAAAACATCTTTAACCTCTTAACCTAATTTTACTTCCAGATTTTTTTATTGTTACAAACATGTCTATTTAACTTGTATTTTTTTTTTAATTTAGCAAAGTTATAACGAGCTTCATTCCTTTACCTTCACACACCAAATTTACTTTCATATGATACAAAAAATATTTCAGACATATCTGAATGGACACAAAAAATTATTTTATAAGAAATAATTTTTGTGTCTTTCGGGTATTACACAATTTATCACCACAAATAATTAAGTTTACATGATTATAAATGTATGGTTTCATTAAAATTAGGAAAGGTTTTGAATTATTTATTTAATTGATGGGGGTTGGAAAAAGTTTGTTGGATCGATAGTTAAATTTATTTAAATTTCATGGTCAGAATATTTTGAAATTTATCAAATTGACAACCAAATACTAGAAAAAAGGAAATAAAAATATAACCACTTTTGTAGATTCCATATGTGGCTAATAAGGTTTAGTAAATTATGATATTTATTTTCTATAGAATATCCAACAAATTTTTTTAATAATCTTTTTGGTTATCTTGCGTTTTGTTAAATTTATCTTTAAATAAATCATGTTTACTT
Organism: Chironomus striatipennis; assembly: GCA_026123125.1. Taxonomy (NCBI): domain Eukaryota; kingdom Metazoa; phylum Arthropoda; class Insecta; order Diptera; family Chironomidae; genus Chironomus; species Chironomus striatipennis. The sequence goes on from CM047394.1 coordinate 55,103,634, forward strand.
TTCGTATTTTAAATTTTTAAAGTATCAATTTTTAAAATTCAGTTGAAAAATTTTTACAAATTTTCTGATTTTTTTTTTCGAGTTTCGAAAACATACAAAATTACACAAAACCATAAAAATACACAAATCATTTTTGTCAATATTTACAATTAATTTTGACTAATCAGTCATATTTGAAATATATTTTGCAAATTTTAATTCTAACTGCTAATTTTTAAGGAAATATTTTAACTTTGATTAGTTATTTGATCCATTTAGCTTGATAATTGCTTGATATATTAAAATTCATCCTTGTTCGTGGACCTTTGGACCCAATCGTATAAAAAATAAATCATGAAATAAATTTTTCCTAATTTTAATGTTCCCTTAACATAAAATACAATATATCTATATGAGGTCATATGAACAGAGTCCGCCCCAGAATCGCCCCAAACAAAACTAACACTATCAAAATTTTTTATTGTTTCCGGTATAAAAAGTTTTGATGGTGTTAGTAAATTTTTAAAATTTAACGGTCATTTTCTTATATGACCTCATATATATATATTGATAAAATATGTCGCTTCAAATGGGTGCTGAAATTTAAACTTTAAACTTTCGGTTAAAAGTTTGTAAGAATCAAATTTCATTTCATTCAAGATTATTTTTTTAATTCAAGTTACAAATAAATTTTACCAATCAAATAAGGCAAATATAATGCACAATAATAAAATTTCAGCATCCATTAACATCTTAGCGCACAGAAAAAAGCAAAATCAACTGCAAATCTATCACGAAAAAATCTAATTTATTTCAATATTTTCTCTAAATTTATTTAATTTTTTCCTCGTAACCCTAATCTGACAGTTTAATTCGGATGGATATCACATAAGCCCAACACATCACCGAACACCCCTCGTGCCTCGTGATCTGGGTGAGGATTTCAGCATTGATTGTGAAGAATCAGAATGCATGAGACCATTGGACCCAAAGAAACCAAAGAATGCAAAGTAAGTAAAAATTTTTCTACATACAAAATTTCGTTTCATTTAATTCATTTTAATTTGTTAATACAACAACAAAAAATCATGATACATGTATACATCATCGTAAAACGTTTCATTTCTAACCAGAAATTGTTGCCACATATCATCCTCAATGCTGAGATTTTGACTAACATAAATTAGATTTTTTCATTCTGCTAAGTAAGAGGTGATGAGAGGTCATCCTCAAATAGTCCAAAATGGGACGCTTTATGTGTCATTTTCCATCATTAGGCTTCTATAAAAATTTCTTCAGTGAAAGTAGAAAATCATCTTATTTTGAGGGTGGAAAAAGTAAGACGTAGATTGTATTAGGGACGGTTGGGGGAGAGTACGGAAACGAAGATTTTTTTCCATCCAATTCACTAAGCATGACCTAATTTCGTATTTGCCATTGAGAATGAGAATGTGATGATATGGAAATCTACTGCAGTTTGGTGAACGTGATATCCAAGTTTAATTTGTTCTGTAAATATTGATAGGATTTGTTTTGGTATTAAACTTTTTCAAAGGATGGGTGAGGTGATGGTAAAATGATTTGCAAGAATTTTGACATTTGCAAATTTACCCAATTGGCAATAAACTAATTTTTTTAATTCAAAATTTTTACTGACACGAATCAAAAAACAAATTTTTATTTTATATTACAGAGGTATAAGAAGCTCTGGCAATGGATACTATGAATATTATGAGTTAAAAAGGAAAAGGTTAGCAGATTAAATAAACTAATTAAAGAATGAAATTCAAGTCAACAGTCATGTCATGTCATGTCTCTTGAATTTTGATTCCGTATTACAATCTAGGTTATTGTTTAGGATTAAATTAGCAAAAAAATAAACTTTTTATAGCCTTAAGGAATTTTTTCATCTTCTATTGTATATCCATCACAATAATAACAATAAAGCACATATTTTACTAAGATTGAGTAGAAGATTTTCTTGAGAAAATTAAAGTTGACACATTTACACGTTATGTACATATATAAAGCACTTATGTTAAGTTGTAAGGGTATTTGGAGAGATTTTAGTAGATATTTTGGGGGGATTTATGTGACAATGTTTGCAATATTCATGAAAAATTCAATTAAGATGTACGAAAAAGGAGAAAATGAAGTTTAAAGAGCAAATGAAAAGGGTAGAATTTTGACAAATTTTAAGCTTTAAATTGTGAAATATTGAAGACTAGCTGAAGAAAAGTGAAATTTATTTTTCACAAATTACAGAAAATTTGTAAAAATAAGAAAATTTAATTTTCAAAAAATTAAAATTAAAATCTACTAAATTTTTTTTCAAATTTAGGCAAAGTAAAAAATTCTAACAAAATAAAATTCTAAAAAAATTATCGCATGTTCCAAATTATGAATAATTTTCTTTAATATAATGATGTAATATTAAACCATATTCAAAAACCAGTACCAAAAAATTAATATTACAGTACCAAAAAATTAATATTACTCACCGCCCTTAAAAATTAAATTTCCAATCTATCTCATCACCACCATGGGAACTAAAATAAAACAAACAAAATTGTATCTAAATCTACACACATCCATGACTACATAAACGCAAAAAATCCAAAATATGAATTTTTCAATTTCAATAATATCCAAGAAATAATCACAAAAATGTGTTTTGTCTGTTGCTGGCAAATAATTAACCATTTCGAGCATAAAAAGCAACAGTACGAAATAATAAAAGATAATAGTGAAAATATCAATAAAATTGCCATCAGGCACCACTCTAATAAATGAGACACAATTGTTTATGAAAAGCATTAACAGACATTAAATGACTGAGAGAGATATTTGATATTTTTATTTCCACTATGCTGTCTTTGATCCCTCTTACTTTTAATTCCCAAATCGGCATGAAATCTTGAACATTAGACATGTAAATAATCACAAAAGAGTCTCATGACTGTATTTTTATATAAATAAGTGATTTATTTATTTATATGAAGTTAATGGACCGATGTTTATTGTTAGCAACAGGATAATAGTTTCTTTTTAGATGAGAAATAAGATGCGGATTTGTTATGGCATTTTTTGGCTTAAAAGGGAAGTTTTTTGCTAGATTTGCAAAAATTGAAGATGAAATTAAGTTGAAATGTTATCGAGATTGTGGAAGTGAATTTATTACTGTTTATGTGATGATGTTTCGAATTTTATGCTATTGAAATTTTTAGATTTCTTAATTAAGAGTCTTTTGAGGGTTTAGGAGGTTTTTGAAAATTTTTAAACATTTCATCAAGACACTTATGTTTTTATCTAAATTTTTGAGGGTTTGCAGAGGCTAGTAAATTTTTTTGAAGACCATAATAATCACTTAAAGTCTCTGATTTAATAAAAACCAGTAATTTAAAAACAATCCAAATAAATAAATCTTCCACAATTTCAACAGTCATTAATCAAATTTTTGTCGTCATTTAATAATCATAATCTTATTTGCAGTACTAATCCTCTGACTTCCCAAAATTAAATCTCAATAAATTTTTTTCCCTCAATTTCCATTATAAACTTCCATTCAGCACACAAAAAATCCATAACTTTATATAATTTTCATCTAAATCATTAAGACTTAAAGTCAAAAAAGAATAGTATAAAAATTTCTCACACCCATAATAAAAATAATTCTCAGATATTAAATAACACAAAATCGGTCACAGACTTCGCCTTCTAATAATTATTTTCACTCAAATATTCGTCCCTCTTATCACATTTCGTTTGCATTGGCAAATAATTTATTTTTCATTTTGCTTTCTGTATCCCGAGGCGTTACGGTTGAATTCCTTTTTTGTCAAATTCTTTGTTTCCTCTTTTCTGTGTTTAGCTTTTTCTAATTTAATGATCATAATTTTTTATGCCCTTTTTAAATATTGCACATAAAATTTCTATTAAATATTTCTTTCGAATCTCTTTTATCAAATTCTCTGACGAACCATTGCAAAAAAACCAATTGTGTTAAGGCTTTGTTGAGTTCAACGAGTGGGTTTGCTTTTTGAAAATTTCAGTGGTTCTGAAATATTTTCTGATGTACAAAATGATCTAATTTAGACAGACTAAGTTAAAGATGATCTTGATTTTGTTGACCAAATTTGGATTAACTTTAGATATTTCATTTTAAAAGAATCTTGAAGTTTTCATGTATCCTACATAAAGATATCGACCACCCCTGCAAAAACACAAAAAAAACATTAGCATATGATTACCCATGAAGTTTACAGTCGTGAAATATTTGCACCCCATTGTAAAGCATCATTTTTTCTTCCTCCTTACTCCTGTTGTTAGTTTCCATGACTTTTTTAGTATCACAAAGACCCCGCATCAACATACTTGAATTTTTAAGTGATTTTGATGCTGATACGAAAACATTGTCGTACTTTTAACTTCTCATATTGCTTGGCAATTCGTCAAATTTAAAATTCTCAAAAGAAGCCAGAATACTCGTTAAAACATTTAAAATTCAAGCAATGCATATCATAAAATATTCAAGTGCTGTTATTGTTTTATTTGAGGGGTTGCTTTTATGTTCGACTGGTTGCCGACATTTCAGGCGAATAAACTTAAAAAGTTCTCTATAAAATTAGCTCATTACGAGCAGCACCAGTGATTTTTCGAGTAGTTAAATAAACATCTGACGGATTACAGTTAATTAAAAATTTCTTTCAAATGAACGACAATTTGTTTTTGATAATTCGAGTGTAAAAATGATTGCGACAAACTAAAAAGTAAACTACAGATGTGGTTTTTGAATGTGAAATTCGAAGTTGAGAGGGCAAATAATTAATAAGATTAATGAGATGCAGGGACAATTTTAAATGTCCATGAAGTTGTAAATTGTTGGGGTGACAAAATGATGAACAGAAGATTGAGGAAAAAAATTAAATGCCACAAATATTTTGTTGAAAATTATTTTTAACAGGAAAAAAATATTGACTTTGTTAACTCATGAAAATATAAACTTTTTTTGAAGAGAAATTTAAAATTTTCCTCTCTTGGAAAAGCAATCAAAAAGTAAAATTAAGTTCTCAAAAAAAAAAAAAAAAATCTTCCCTCACCGTCAATAAATCACAAAAATACTCGCATGCCAAATCTCTTACAACGCAAAAAATTCTCTACTTTTGTACCTGTCGTGAATTATAAATCACAAAATAAACAACGTAAATAGCGACGTAAGTAATCTGTAATGAACGTTCAAATCAGATGTTTACAACATCTAGCAACTGTATTCTTTATTTTCTGTTGTGATAAATGTTTCATTCATCTTCCATTCTCACCCCTCATTCAATTGCTAGCTCTCGTAAATTTACGATTATAGTGGGAAGAATGAAAAAAAAAAAAGATATTTCGATCAATAAAATTTTACACTTATTTTTGTGTGTATATGTGCGGATATTTTCGTGGGTATAGGTGTGAGGATTTTTCTATTTAGTCACACCGTTGGTTTTGTGAAGGTTTGAAGAGAAAGTCAATGAATTGAAGAGGGTAAGGACTCAGATTTAGAAGCGTTGATTTAATTTGATCACAAATTTAAAGCGTTGATTTAATTTGATCACAAATTTAAAGCGTCGATTTAATTCGAAGCATCTTTTTACTTTTAATAAAACTTTAAAGTGTTGCCTAACTTTAGTATAATTTTAAAGCGTTGCTTTAATTCAAATAAGTTAAATTAAAATTTTCAATTTCATTCAAATCAGTTGACATCAACTTAAACAAAACATTAGAAATAAAGCCTGAAATTGCTGTCACCGTAAATTTTTAATGCGGTGTGAACATGATAATACGCCAACACTTCCCCCTATGAAAAAAATTTATTCATTTTGCGAAAAAAAAAGTTGTAGAAAATTTCATTTGGCAGCATTTTGATTAAATATAACCCTCTAGATATTGTGACTATATAAAAATAGGGAAAACTGTTTCTTGCTGTTGCTGCTGCACTGCACGAATTGTTTTGTCTCTCACCAATACAACCATGCATACAACACTCATACATGGACAAAATAAAAATTTTACCGAGAGTTCTCGGATGCGTAAATGTGCCGTTTCTTTTCGTCAAATGCAATTTTCATCTACAGGGATGCTGTTATCGCTCGGAGAGGCAAACATTTGAGAGAATCAAAATCAACTTTGTCGCTTTTTTGTGCAGAATATCAAAAGTCGCTCTCTTTTTTCTGTCTTGCGTGACTTGAGAATTATTTTTTTTTTTCGTATATTTTTCCTCTGTGAGTATTATCAGCACAGGGAAGAGTTTTGTGAGCTCTGTTCCTCAGTTCGTGAGGAAACTTCGACGATTTGTGTTGGTTCTGATTTGTTGACGGTGAAATTGAAATTCGTGAATTCTTTTTTTTTTCTGAGAAAGAATTCCTCAACTTTTTAAGGGAGTGTGCAAGAAGAATTTGGAAAGTTTTTTGAAATTAAATTAAAATTTTCACTGAAAAAGTGAAAACTTAGACAATAAAGTGTCAAAGAACGCACAATAAACCTCCAAAAATGTGAAAAGTGAATCAGAAAAAAAGTTTCCAACAGCAATAAAAGAAACAAAAAATTGCTCACAAAAAAGCATCCGTCCAGTGTGAACGAGAGAAAATACAAAAAAATTTATATTTAAAGTCATTAAAGAATTTTGCTCATATTTGTGCGTAAAGGATTAAAATTTTGTTTTGTTGAAGTTAAATTGAGTTTGAAATGAATGAAAAAATACAACAACTTCTGTCCCCTCTTTTTCCTAATTGTGGGGATATTTTCATGTATCGCATGAGTAAAATTTTCATCATGAACATTAGAAGGACATTTTCATGTGTAGATGCACAAAAGTAGAAAATTTTTTACTACAAAGTGAATTTTTTCTAGTTGAAAATTTAAACAAACAAATTTCTTCTTCTTCATTTTCATCCTTTATGAGTGCAATTTTTGTGATGAAAATCCATTCTTGTTATGAAACAGTCTTTGACTTATGAAAAAATTTCCTCTGTAGCTCTTCTCATGCTCTGTGAAAATTAAAATTCCTCATCATATAAAAAAATTCCCAAAAATATTTCAATTAAAAATGGAATTTTTGAATGAAGAATTTTTTTTTTTTTTTTGAGGTATGGGTTCATAGAGATAAGACGGAGAGTAAATCATTAGTTGAACCTTTCTGAATTTCTGTCAAATAATTTAGGATATTCTTTAAAATTTGAATATTAATTAGATTGAATGAAATTTCACTTTTGTGAATTAATATCATTTTTTTTGTTGAAAAATTCTATTTTATCATTGACTGTCATTTAAGAAAATCAAGAGCTATTTTAATGTCACTTTTTAATATTGAATGAAGACAGAAATTTTAAACGATAGATGTAGGGGTTAATGCAAACTTTAATTTTTTTGTCCATCATTTATATACAGAGGTCCTCGATTTGAACAGTTGTTTTGTTCTCAAATAGAATTTATTCAAATCGAAATGTATGAAAAATTTTTGGATAATGAGATCGAAACAATTCAAATTTAATCTGGTCAAATCGAGAACCCTTTGTATTACTAATTAAATTAATCAAATTATTATACTTACCAATTTTTAATTGTGAATTCTTATTAATTATTTCGTTTAAATCCTTTAGCCATTATTTCTTTCAAAGTAACAAAATTAAATTCCATAGCAAAGAACCCTTTGCCGTTTAAACCTTCAACAGATATAATTCAAAGTAGAGTTTTATATATCAAGCACAAAGACTAACATTTTGCTCCATATTTATCTTTTGAACCAAAATCAATCATGCTTTTTGTATTCACAACTGACTAAAATTCCCAAAACACAAATTTAACCTAAATTGAAAATCCTTCAAAACTTTAAGCTTCAGTACTAATTTCACTTACATGGTGTCCTCAAGTAAACAAAATTTCAATTCCATTATATCGAGTACATATTTTACAACTCAGCAGTTTCATTGCAAAAATAAAAAACAATTTTCCACCAAGAAAATAAACTCAATTCCCTCATGAACTCCAACAAAAATTCCATTAAATTGTCAAAAGCATAAAACAATTTTTCATAACTTTCACCATTTCTCAATCAAATGAAAAGAAGCGAATTAACTGAAGGTCATGAGGTCATCGTACATGCCAAGGCCTTTCTCCTCATTGCCAATGAACTTCAGTAGCTTACAAGAATAAATTACATTCTTGGAAGTTAATAAGAAGCAAAAAAAGTTGATAAAAAATTGCTTCTTGTGCCCCACCCCAGAAGTTATTAGAAATATGAAGGAGAAGAAAAAAATTATGTGAAGCGGCTGTGGTGGAGAAAACAAGCACCAAAAAAGGCAAAAAGGAAGAAGAAAATATCTTTCGCTTGCGCAACATCCATACAAAAAAAATATAATAAAATAATTTTTCAATTCTCATCCGTCCTTAGAGTCAGAGAGTAAAGAGAATAAGGAACTGGAGATGAGAAACAATGGATGTGAAAATAAGTTCAACTCTCACTTTGAATATTTACATACTTTTATAGCACGGATGCTGGTGCTACTACTGTTGTTACTGTCGCTTATCAAAGAGTCTAAATTGAAATTTATTGCTTTTTTTCGTTGATTTTTATGTGCAACCTTTATGGAAGAAGTTGTGGAGATATTTAGTTTGAATTGGGAGCATATTATTGGTGATTTTTGTAAATTTTAGGGTTTTGGTAGTTGACTTGGAAATTTGGTAGTTTGGGTCATAACTTTGATTTTTTTGGAACTCTCAAAAATATCACAAGGATCATCCCTGTACATTCAAATCTATTTTATCTTCTATGCTTCTCATTTTTGCATAAAAGCATCTAAAAAATTCAAACAAAAGAATTCATGCTGAATAATACATGAAACTTGATTAAACTTTATGTTTTTCTTGAAATTTTTATTATTCTCGTGCCATTTTGTATTTGTTGAGAATACAATTCTATTTGCTTTGGAGATACAATTGTGATGAGTTTATTTATACATTCAACACTTTTTGTCGTAGATTTTTTTTTTTGTGAAAATGTCCATGAAAATTGTTTTTAATAATTAATGAAGTTGCGAGTTTTTTTTTGTAAGGTTTTTTTGTAGGGGGTGTTTTTTTGTAGTGATGAATGCATGGTTGTATATTTTGGGACATTCTTTTGTTATTATCCAAACTTTAGTATTTTTTCCTTGTTAATCCTTAAAAAAAATGTTCAAAGTCCTCGTGTTGTTAATCGAGGGACTTAAGCGCATTTTTGTCGCAGCGATCAGTAATCGATTAAATAGAAACTGCTTATAATTACAAAATCCCTTAATTCTTCTTTTATCATCAAAAAACCCTGCAAGAAAATACAAATTTTATAAAAAAAACTGTATAATAATAACAGAATCCATTAAATTCCGTCTTTCTAGCATGCACTATGCATGAAAAGTCTGTTCTCACAATAATAAATACAAAACCTTACAAAAAGAAAGAAAAAAATTTTGACCAAAAATAACGGTCAAAAAAAATTTAAATTCCAACGGTCAAAAAAAATTCAAATTTTTATCGAGGGGTTTTCAACAATTTTTTTCCTTATTTATTGTTAAATCGTTGATTACAGAAATTGTAGATCGTTTAACGATTTTTTAATAAGCGAGGCCGGAATAACTCGATAGTAGAAAGATAATTCATCATAACAGAACTCCTAACTATGTCTGGTTTCTGAGATCTCAGAGCTCATCCAGCCTTGAACCAGCCAGCCGAACAAAGTGAAACTATAAGCGTCATTTTTTGCAAAAATGCGCTAAAAACGCAATAAATTTCCTCAAAATCCTTATAAATGCAGCTAACCTAGATTCCTATTCAAAACCATTCACTTAAATCTACCACAAATCCCTCAAGGGACTAACAAATGAGCAATGAAAGCAGAATGGTAATTGCATATAAAAGTACAATAACTATCACATAAAAGTGTAATTACATCAATTTTATTTAATAACACAGTTTCATGCACTATGCAGAATATATTAGATCAGACAGTATGATAGAAGGGAAATTGCATGAATTATACAAAATATATCAACATGTCACATGCAAAAGTTTCTGTATAAATTATTAGAAAGTTTGCTTAAATTGATGAGTATTGGCAGGTTTGATCAGGTGTGCATTGCAAAAAATGTTTTAAAAATATTGAAAAATATATTTTGTGTACTTAAAAAACAAGGAAGTTGTTGTATTCATTCATTCATAAATATTGTGATAATAAGCAAGTTTTTCATTCTCAAAAACTTTACACAAACTTAAATCCTCATCTTTATTATTCTCAATTTAAACTTTAGAAATAAAACAATTGTGATAAAAAAACAAAAATATTTAAAAACTTAAAAGCTCAAACTTGTTAAAGGATATTTGTGTTGTGTTGGTGGTTCTAAAAATTCGTTACAATACCCAAGCAAAGGTTTGAAAATTTTAGCTGGAACTTTAACGAGCCGATGGGCGGTGATAAAGAAATGAAAGTGGCGACCGTAGACGTTGAAAGCGGTGACAACATGGCCACATTACCGGCATCGTCACGTTCCCATCAGAGTTCCGAAGCTGAAAGAATTGCTGCGTTGAAAGAAATGGATATTAGAAATGTTATGCCGAAGCCTCTCGAAAGGTTGTTGATGATTTGTGTTGTGGATTCTTTTTTTTTGTGTGTGAAAGTTTTCGAGGAATTTTAAAAAAGTTTAAATTTAAAAAAATCAAAAATTTTTTAATTAAATTTTTCAAAACTTGAGTTAATTTTTTTTAAAACTTGAAAAAAAATTTTTAGCAAATTTTAGATGATTTTAAAAGTTTAAATTATCTCTAGAAAAAAATGAGAATATTTATGAAAAATTAACAAAACAAAAAAAAATCTTTAAAATTTCAAAAAAAATCATAAAAATTTGTTTAGACATAGTTTTTGACTTTTAACATCTACTAACAGCAAAAATTCTACAAAAAAGTAGATTTTGCGCAACATATGTGAATAAAATTGTCATTATCATAAAAAATTCATTAACCACAATTTCACACTAGTTTATGTATTTGTCACTAGATTTAAAAATAATTTTTCCTTGCACTTTACACTAACACATTAAAACTAACGTTATTTCATTGCTTAACATGCACATTTTCACATAATTACACTCAATTTTTTTGTCATAAAAAGTTTTCCCTCTTTAACATTTTCTTTTCTTTTTTTTTCATTCACAACAGAACATCACTCTTCATCGTATCGAGTTTAGTATATGCATTACTACTCATTGTCATTTGTATATCATACGTCATCAGCGATGTTACGACACATCAACTTCCCATTATGTATTATGAAGGATTCTTTACATATTTGTATGGAGCGAGCATCCTTTTCCTCCTTTATGTATTCTGCTTTTTGTTGCAAGGTAATTTATGTATGGTTGTTATTTTTGCTATTTAATATCCTTGTGAGGATTTTTGTCAGAATATTTTGATTGTTTTTTTTTTGGAATTTTATTTTGTTAAGAAAATACTAAATTTTGTCAATTCCAACGTCAGTTCCAAATTTTTAATTTTATATTTTGACGAAAAAATAATCTAAAATTTTAAAATTCATAAATTTTTGACAAAATCCTTACAACATTACCTAAATGTAAATGAAATGCATCAACTTATTCATTATAATAATAACGATGATGATGAAAAAGCTACTATGGAATAAAACTGTTAAAAACTTATTTCTTGCTAATTATGGGAAATGTTAAAAAAAAAACATTGCAATTTTTGCGTCTGTCTGGATAAGAAGCTTCCTTTAATTTAATTCATTTCAAAGATTTAAGGAGTTTAATGATACTTAAAAGTGCTGAGGCGCTTTCGAAGTTTTTAATTTATTTTTGTTGCACTTCCGCAATCATGAAAAATTGAATTTGGATGATAAGAAAATGGTAATTAAATTAGATTAGCAGTTTTTCTGGATATTTCCTTTTGAATTAACTCTGCTCTAGTTCTTCAAAAAGATGAATTTTGAGTGGTTTTTTTTCCAGTTTGACGCATTTTCGGTGCTTGAGAAAAATTGACCTAAAAAACGTTGAAAATGAAATATTTATCTAGTTAAAAAGTTATTTCTCGCTATTTTGCGATGTTTACATTTGATATTATTGAGTTTTTTTAACCTCCGAACCAAAAATAAGTTGAAAAGTAGCAAAACTAAATCTAATCATGACAAAATTTTCTTTAAAGCATACAAGTTCATCTTACAATAAAGCATTTGCCCATGAATATTTTAATTGTATAAATTATAATGTCATTGATATGAGGCAATTTTTTTTTTTTGCAATTCCAAAAACATGCACAATAGAACCACAGAATTGATCTTCTATGTAAATGAATATTCCATCATTGTCCCTTTACATACTCTCTACATTCAAGTATAGTCATTGAAATTTATTCACTCATAATAAAAAAAAATGACGAGTTTACTAAAAGGATTATTGATCAGCATAATAGACTCGAGTAGAATAGACTATTCAAATATTTTTATGAGTCACACAAGTACTCAGTTAATACATTCAATTTACTATGAATAGTGAGACTTGATTTATCACAAAATAAATGTATAATCCACTTGATTGTCATTTTAGAGAGCACATGTTGTAGTGGAAGTGGCGCAAAGCAACCAAAACCACCAAAGGAAAAGAAACCAAAAAAAGAAAAGAAACCAAAGAAGTCCGATTCAAAGGATAAGCCGGATGAGAAAGCAGCTGAAGGTGCTGCAAAGCCAGCTGAAAGTGGAAAGTCGAGTGGAAAGGACAAGGAAAAGAGTGGAAAGCCATCACCTTATCAGGTACTTTTTATGTGCTTTATTCATCGTCATTTTAATGTTCTCGAATCCTTCATGATCACAATTTTTTCTTTCTGTTGATGATGAAAAAAAAAGAGCTTTTCATGGTTTAGCTTTTTTAATGCCACGGCATTTTTTTTATTGATTATTATTATTTATATGTGGCTTAAGTTTTTTTAGCTTCAATTATTTTTTATTTTGTTCAGAACATGAGAATAACGTTGTGTGAATTTTAATTTTGTATTCATCGATTTTATCAAAATTTTACTTTTTGAAACCTTTTTTGCCCCCTCAAAGTTATGCAGTCACTGAGTTTTTGGTGCTTCTATTATCTGAATTTTACAAATTTAAAGATATTAAATTTTAAATTAAGGTTCCTAACCTAATTTTTCTTTAATCTCTTAAGCTTTTAAATCATTATAGTAATATTATTTTTCTAAATTTTTTACAATTATTTTTTCGCAAAAATATTTTTAAACTTATCAATTACCATCAAATACATACTACAAAAAAATCACACATTTAATTGCCATCCATGAATTGCGAATCAAAATTAAATCCCCAAAATTACTTTAAAATTTATACAAAAAAAAATTAACATAAATGTATGTAAAAATATGTAAAGGAGGTGTATCCAAAAAAGAAACGCGATGTGGTGCGAGAACGGTGTTCATTTCAGGTGAGAGTCAAAATTTAGAAAAAAAAGAAAGGAAAAGTTTAAGAAAGTTTTTGACTTAATTGATGTGAAAATGAAAGAATGGATTGCGAGATTTCAAAGAGTTTTGAATAAATTAGAATTTTTATTAAAGTTAGAAAATGATTTTTTAAAAGATTTTAAATGGCTAAAAATTTATTTGGTTTGAATCCAATTTTATAAAGATAAGGTTTAATCCAAATTTATACTTTAAAAAATACTTTTGAGAAGTTCAAAAACTGAAAAAAATTCTTTAAATATTTGAGATTTTAGCTTTTAATATAAAAACATTTTTGAAAACTTAAATTTTTTTAAATATTTGAAAATTTTGAAATTTTTTTTAAATATAAGAATTTTAATTCTTTATGATATTTCATTATGATATATCGATTTATGATATCATAATATGTCGAATTTGATTTAGGATTAATGACACGTTGTTTAAAAAAAATTTAAAACAGCTCAAGATTCATTACTAAATCTTCCTTCAATATTTATCAAGTCAAGAACTTAGCTTAACTTAAGTACTAATCATAATTTAGAGGCTGGTGCTGTTTGTGATGTAGATTCATATAACATCCTATCCATATGCCTGCTTAACATTAAGATAATCATTAACCTCAGGATATAATTTTTTGGTTCAATTGGATATTTGAAAAGTTACCATAATCGCTTGACTTAACATGCTCGATCCATAATTCTTCATATCATAATAACTAACTTCCTTTGTAGATTAATCATTGCTAACATTGTGATTTTATAATTGAACTCTATTGTTAGGTAAGAATGCTTTTAAGCTGTGGTTTGCAAGAAGTATAAAATGGAAGCAAAAAATTTTAAATGCTTCCGCTATTTTCTTACATAAACCTAAACATCAGACACTAACAACACATAACTTTTAAGATTTCAGATTATAATTTTGTAGACATTTTATTTTAATTTATTCTTTATTTCCACAAGAATTCATGCACGAAAAGATTTTATTTTTAATTTTTTTTAAATTCATTATTTCTGCTCACATTGTGGGATGCTCTTTTCAAAAATGATTTAATAATTTTTCAGTAACTACGATGGCAAAAATTTTTAATTGAGACAAAAAAAAATATTTTTTTTTTAATTCGTATCCAAGGAATCACAACCAGAGGCAGAAGCAGCTTTGTCACCAAAACAACGAAAACGCAAAACTACACAAGACGCTCATGGAAGCTTCTTCTTGAGGGTTGGTGCCATTGGTAATTTAAATAATTTATTTTTTTAAAGAAATTTTTGAAGTTTAATTTTGAATTTTTTTGTAGCTTTTGGCTTGGGTGCGATGATTTATATTGGATTAGAGTTTGGATCATTCTTCGAGATTCCAATTGGCTCGCCATGTCATGAAATTTTGAGAGGAGTCAATCCACTATTGCAGATGATCTTTACCTTCATGCAGATGTACTTTATATTCATGAATTCTAGGGTAAGATCCTTTGGTTCCATTTTTTAGCATTAAATCTCAAAAATAGTTTTTCATTCCAAAAACGCAGCTTAACATTCATCGCTTCAAAGTTTTGGCAAGATTTGGATTGATGCATGTCGTAGCCACAAACATTTGTGTCTGGATTCGAACATTGGTCTTAGAATCATTGAAGGAACTCACAAACTATTACTTGGAACGCGTTCATGAACCTGAAAAGTCTCAATTTGCTGAAGATTTTCGTCAACATGCGTTATTGCATGCTGGACAGACAATGGGTGTTGAGCTTGGACCTGGTAAGTGAAAATAATGTCATAAATATTTAAAATGCAAAAATTACATTCAAAAATTTTTTTCAGCTCCATTAGATGCTGAATGGGTCAACAAACCAAGTCGATCATTAAGTGCACCATCAATCCATGCTGAAGAATCTCACGGTCATTTATTAGATCGTTTAATTCAAAGTACAACAGCTAAAATTTCAACAGTAGCTTCTAAATTAGCCAGCACTACAACAACATTGGCTAGTACCACAACATCCAGCACGTCTACAACAACAACAACAACTTTGGCGCCAACGACAACAACTGAAAAAATCACAACAACTGTTCGTGATTACTTACAAGATAGTTTGAACTCAATTAATGCTGGATATAATGCAGTTAAAGAAGCTGTTTTTGACACTACAACCACAACCAGTCCAACCACACCAGCTGCATTTTATGATGAAACTGTCACGTCACCACAAAGCAGTGGAATTTTGGACAGTGTCGTCTCATCAGTTGCTGATAACATCAAGAGCTTCTCAGACTTACGACCAGATCCAACATCCAATATTGACTACAATTTTCCACCAATTGAAAATATTTTACCACATGCTGAAGCTTACAGTCAACTCTCAACAATTCCACCATTCCATGCAAATGTGACAAGCTGTGAACGCGTCAATATTATGGGAACAATTGTTCAAGACTCAACTCCATATCTGTATCCATTCATAATTGAATATTCATTGATTGGAGCTGCTGTCATTTATGTCATGTGGAAGCATATTGGACGCTATCCAAAATATACACCTGATGAGGATTTGGAACATCGATTGGAAGTCATGTTGTCACGACGTGCTGTTGCTTTGGCACAGGCTAGTTCTGGACGTGTTGATTGTGTTGGAGCATCAAAGGGACTTTTCTTTGGACTTTTGCTGCTTGTTGGATCCCTCATTTGCTTTATCTTGTTCTTTGTTCTGGTTCGTCATAATGAATTCCAAATATTGGCTTATTATTTAGCCGATGCTAGTCATGCGGGTCTCATGGGATTTGCAATTTTAGCTATACTTATTGGATTTATTAGGTGAGATTTGGTTTTATTGTGATTCTTAGCTTTTGAACTTAAGGTTCAATTTCCAAACCTAAAACTCCAAATTAATCCATTTAAATTTAATTCATCTCATTACAGAGTCCAAAGCTTGAAATTCCGCTGTGAGGAACAAAGTAACTTGAACGATATTCTTTTGAGAATATCAGCCTTTGGTCTTTTCATCTACAATGTATTCAGTGTCATTGCCGGTGCATTAAACGCTCACAAAGATGATCAAAATCTTCTTGTTACAATTACATCAGCTGTTGCCATTTTCCAAGTGATTTTGCAGCTTCTATTCATTGCTGATGTCTCAAGACGTCGCGTACATTTACCAGAGCATGATAGAGAGAAGCCTGGACGTCAAATTGTAACATTCTTATTGATTTGTAATATATCAATGTTTGCTATTTACACCTTTGAAGCTCAGAAAGTTATGGCTAATCCAGTAAGTTTTCAACTTCTTTGCAAGGAATTCTATAAATTTTACATTATTCCCAATTGTTCTTCTTAACAGGTTCAAAGAGATTTCTATGGCTTCATTACATGGGCACTCATTCAACGCGTAACATTGCCATTATGCATTTTCCATCGTTTCCATTCGGCTGTGACTCTTGCTGAGGTTTGGAAAACAACATACAAAGCACGTTTAGAGTAAATAACTTTTTCTCAGCTCACGTAAAAAACTCTTTTTTGAATGATTCATACAGGACGTAGAATAACGGTTGTTGCAAATTTAAAAACTTCAAAACATTTCAAAGCTGTAGAGTTTTGGAAAAATTATTCGAAAAACAAAAAGTCGTTAGAGTAAGTTTTGGATGCGAGGAGGTTTAGATTGGTGAATTGTGAGAGGTAGATGCGAAAGAGCTGGAAAGATTCTTTAAGATCTGGTTGAAGCTTGTAATTTATGAATTTTTGAACCAAAAGTTCAAATTTTTGAATCTGAAATCAATTTTAAATCAAAAACAAAAGCAATTTTAATACAATTCAACAATTTTAAGCCAATTCGTTTCCAAAACAATTTTCTTCTGAAAGCATCATAGATATAACATATACATACACATACCTATCACTGTTTCTTACCAAACATTTATCAATAAAAATAGGATAAAATTCGTGAAGAAAAAAATTTAATAGCGTGCAATTTTTATGAGAATAAATCTGAAGAAAATAAATTTATTAGAAATTTTTGAATGAATCTCGAATTGAAATTTGTGGCAATGGATACTGAGAGATGCCATTGTAATCAATTTTTAAAAATAACGTATTTAGCTTAAAAACGTCAGAGAATTGCAAAATCTTTTAAAATATTTTTAATTTCGAGAATGATTAAAACATTTTACAATTCTTAATCGATGAAAAAAAAAGATTTAAATATTTGTTCCAAAAACTAAAATAAATTAATGAAAATGCTCTATGTATAGATGTTAGTTATCGTAACAAAAAAAAAATCCTTTCAAAAAAAATTCAAATAAATCAAAAATAAAAATTCATAAATTTAATAAAAAAAAAAAAGAACACTTTTGAAAATTTTTGAAAGGTATTAAAATTTTTAAAAATTTTCTACAGATGATCTAAATGCGTTAAAAATTTTTCATTGCTTAAAGTTAAGGAAAACTTTTCATTACAAAAATCACAAATTTTATTTCATTTTTACGAACTTATCGGAGTTGTTTTTCATTTTTTAATAAAAATAAATCAATTTTGAACTTGAGGTTCAATCTGAATTAGAGGTTCAATCTAAATTAGAAATTTAAATTTTGAGATTAAAATTCAAATTTCAAACTTCAAGATCAATTTTTAATCCTAAAGTTCAATTTTGAGATACTCAATTAAACAACTCTGAAGAAAACAATAACAATATGAATTTTCACCCGATTTTATATTTCCTTAATGGACCAATGATGTGAGCTATACTTAAAAATCCTTTTTTTTTTTTGAACGATTATACAAGAAATGAAAATTCCATTTATACAATAACAAAATAATAGAATGTAATGATGTTGCCACATATATACACATACAACTCTATAACAATCTTTGATCCAAATTTATTCAAAAAAAAATCAATACAATAATAATTGTGAGACAAAAAAAAATATCTAATTATAACAATAAGTCAAAAAAGAAAAGAAATCTCGAAAAAAATTTGTAGATCACTGCCGAATAAAATTATGTTTTTGCTGCAATTTTTATGAGGATATTTATTTTATTTCCTGTCATATTTATATTTAGATTGAGGACAGTCTTTTTTGTCCATACAAAGTTAATTTAATTAAATTTATTTATTTATTGTGAAGAAGGGAATTTAATGCTTTGGTTGTAGTGATGAAATTAGGTTGTTGTTGCAGTAGTGGATGAGATGAAAATTTGAAATAAATTGATTTTTTAACTCAAATTTCAATTTTGAAGCTAGTTTTGAACAAAAGTTCAAATTTTGATTTTTAAGTTCAAATTATATTTTTAAGGTTCAAATTTTGATCTTTTGAACTTAAAGTTCATATTTTGATCTTGAAGTTTAAAATCTGAACTTCAAGTTAAAATTTTGAACTTTAAATTTATATTTTGTTCCGGAAACTCAAACTAAAGTTTTGTGACTCAAATTTTGAACTTTTTATTCAACTTTCTGGCTTACAATTATTTCATCTCTTAGGTTAAATCAATTATAAAAATGATCACAAAATCTACTCGATCATGAATTTTTATACCAATTTCATTACATTAAAATGTCATCATACGTTTTGCGAGTATTGAAAAAATTTTGTAGTCATAACTTTTACAATAAAATCGTGCATATTTCCCTTTACTAAAAAATCATCAAAAATAAAAAAAAAAAAAAACAATTTTTTACTTAAGAAATGAAAAGTTTTTTAATAATAATGACTAATTTTAAGGTATGAATTTGTACTATTTGTAATTTATTATACGACAAGTTTTCATTGGAAATAAAAATATTAAAAATATTTATATCTCTCGTCACATAAATAAAACTAAAAAAGAAAAAAAATTTCCCATTGCGTAATGAAAAGAAAGGTAAAAAAATGTAGATTTATTTGTGTGTTTGTAAGCAGAATTTTTATCGAGAAACGTACACGAAATGAAAATGCTTGGCAAAGAAAGTTGATTAATTTAAGATAAAAAAATCCGAACAATTTTTTGTTTATTTTCAAACGATAAAAATTTCACACTATTGAAATAATTAAATATCCTTAAATTAAATTGACCATTAAGGTATGTTGATGCATAGCTTTAATGGTTATTTGATGAATGAATTAATTTAAAGTTTTGAAAAATTGATGAAATAATTGAATTGAATTGAAAGAATATGATAAACAAAACAAAAATAAATTGTAATGCTAAAGACTATAGTGATGAGTAAATAAAGATGAAAAAATAAGAAAAATGATTTTTGAATTTAAATTTTTAAACTTTTTTCAGCATCAATTTTAATGCAGCTCGATTTTTTTCGAGAGGATGGAGGGTGGAAGGGGGTTTGAATTTTTGTTATACGTAAAAAATAAGGAAGGATTGGGATTTTTTTACCAAAAACCCCTTAGCAAATCCCCTGATCATATCTATCAAATTTTAGTACGTAGGTACTATATTAAAATTTTAAAAAATATTAAAATATAAGAAACATTAATAATTCGAGCATATATTCACAACTCATCAAGATAAATTTAAAAATTGCATCAACTTCTAAACTCAATATTTGTTCAACAAATTTCACTAATTAGGTAATTAACGTCAACAATAAAATTTCTTTAACTCCAAAAAGTAAAATAACTGCAGCAATTTTGTCAACTTATTGTTACGAAACACAAACATAACACAAAAATTTTAAGTGCAATCGAATGCAGAGACAATGCACCTTGCGATTATGAAAAATGCATTTTGTAAAAATTCAGAAATTCACATTTTTTTTGTTATGAAATAATTTTTAAAAAAAGAAATTATCATAAAATTGCCGGTTGTTTGTCTATTGCTCTAACATTCTAAAATTGTTTTAAAATACTATAATTAAGTCACAAAATAAAAATACAGGAGAGATAAATACACATAATTGCTGTGCATAATTTTATTATGCGATGTTATTTGATGGCTTAACTCACTTTACCATATATTTCATATTGCTGGAAGGGAGAAGCGACACGACAGACTTTTTGGATTCGCGAGCTATGATTGATAGTTAAGTAATTTTTTCAAAAAAAAATTGCTAAAGGCACTGAATGATAAATTGGCTTTTTTGTTTTCGGGATTATTGAAAAGTTTTTATTTTATTATTATTCTTAAAATTTTTTTGTTGCAGTTTTTTGGCTGCTTATTCACAATTGAAAATGATGAACTTTATGAAATTAATACAATCTTATGTTTAATATGACTAATAATAAGATTTTGCAGTGAATCAATCAAGAATCAATTTAAAAAAAACTTGGTAATCAATTGTTTAAGAAATTAAATTTTTAAATTTAGGCCATTAAATTTTTTTTTAATATTTGTAAATTTTAAAATTTTTAATTCTAATTTAAATTATAAAAAAAATTGAAAATCTAAAAGTGAGAATCCTTTAAATTTACTGGGATTTTATTTTTGTTATAAAAGTAGCAAAAAATATAGTCAGTCGTCAAATTTAGATGAAACTTAAAAAATAGGTAGATTTAAAATTTTTCATTTAAAAAATTTGTAACTTTTCAAAAGATTTAATTTTTTTTTGCTTTAAATCTAGTTGCAACAATATACAAAAAATACATATTTAATCTCAAATTTTAGCAATCTTTTGTTTTATCTAATTTTTTTATAGTATCTATTTCAGTTTGTAATTTCACTTTTTTTATGTAAAAATATTGTAAATATATTTATATTGAATTAAAAGATGGATTATATAAAAATTGATGGAGCAATAAATACACTCAGTAAGTTTTCAATTTGATCAAGCATCAATGGTAATTTCAAACTTAATGTTTGCTTCAAATAATATCAAATGTGGGTAATTTACTGAGTTCAAATGTGAGTATATGAACGATGAGTATATGTGAAATTATAAATAAATAATATTGCTGTTTTCACTTGGAATACGGTAAAATAATCATTTTGTCTAATATTCTAACTTAATCGAAATTATTTTGGGGGTATGAAAATTATTTGGTTGGTATTTAAGTGTATTTTGCAGTAATTTATAAGCATTTTTAAATTTATTTTACTAGTTTGAGTTTTCAAAATTCAATTTTTAAATTTTTCGTTTCTATTAAAGAGTTAAACTATTTTCAATCTAAAGACACTTTAAATCTCTTTAAAAATCATTTTCACATCCCCAAAAATGTAAATTCATCAAATGTCATTAATTTACAGTCTTGAAGACACCTTCCATTTAATAATAGAACTGACTGTTCCACTCGTTCTTCTTTTGATAATTTCCAGCATTAGAATTGAAAACATTATGTCCTGTGAATGGTGTATAGCTGCTTGAAAAGTAAGTTGTTGTTGGTGGTGATTCTGTCTTCAATGAAACACCATTATGTTGATTGTAGACAAAAGCTTTTGGTGTTTGGAATCCATGCGATGCTGGTCCTGTATATCCAATTAATTTTGGTGCTTGATAACCAGGTGACAAAGCATCAGAGACATAATCGAAGATTTCATGCTTATTAAGGAGTGAAATTGGTGAGAATCGATGTGGTGTACGGCGTGCAGCACAGACAGTTCCTTGCAAAAGATTATCCAATGGTGCTGAGAAGATTCTAAAGTTGATGTCATTAAAGTCAAGTTCAGCAATAAGGAAGACAGGCATACGATCAGAAATGACCCAAACTGTGTTAGTCTCGTCAATTTTAACATCAGCTGGAAAGACTAAAGCTTCATCATCGCGATCAACAACATCATGATTTCTTGGTGTATAAGTTGTTCCTGAATTCCAACATCCAACAGCATTTTGATCAATTAAATTGAACAGCATAACACCATCATCACTCATAACACGTGATGTTGTATGTCCACCACCTGCACGTTCTTCAGTAAAGTAACTAAAGTCATGATAACTTTCCTCAACACGACTTTCATCACGAAGAATTCTTGTCGACACGCTAAACTCACGATGTGATGCAAGTGGACTAAAGTAAAGTGTGCGGAAGCCATCAGCTGCAAGTGGTGACAATGCCATACCGAAAATACCTTCTTCACCCCATTGGAAATTCAATCCAGCAACATTAAAATCACCACGTAATGGATCTGGGAAGAAGAAGCTATGTTCGAATCTCCATGATCGATTTTGCTCCCATGAGTATGAAATCAAGCCATAACCAAGTTCATCTGAGAAGTAAGCAAATACATCTTCACAATTTCTTCCAATATCGATGGCAATGTTGGCAATAAAAGTATTTGGATTTGTATCTTCAGTTCTAAGTTCATAACGACGAATTCGTCTGTCTGTGGCTAAATCAAAGACATTTAAGGCATATGGACAGACATTTTGTGTTGTATTTCCAATTCCAACGGTACCAGTGTCAAGAACCCACAAACGTCCACATTTATCAGCTATACATGAAGCAGGAAAGATGAAAAAAATATTTATATAATTAATTTATTATTACTGATGTCCACGACGTTTTCATGGAATTTTCTCACAATCCAAAACACAAATGAGCATCAAAACAGTAACTTAAAAAATTTCATTTAGCAGGAAATATTTTAATTATCAAGAGTATCTCTGGCATCTCATTACTTACCTTTAATACGATAAACGGTAGACAATCCATTTGCACAATCACCA
Source organism: Chironomus striatipennis (assembly GCA_026123125.1). Taxonomy (NCBI): domain Eukaryota; kingdom Metazoa; phylum Arthropoda; class Insecta; order Diptera; family Chironomidae; genus Chironomus; species Chironomus striatipennis. The sequence goes on from CM047394.1 coordinate 55,126,705, forward strand.
GCAATGTTATTCTCCAAACTTGGATAAGGAATGAGAGCGGGAGATCCGCTAGGTGTACGATTCATGTCGATATAATTTAATGTAGCCGGAATACCTAAATGAGAATGCAAGTGCATTAAAAATATTTTAATGTCTCAAGTATGGCTTGAATATTTTTTTTTTCTTATTTTATTATCTCAAAAAATATTTCAGTTTTTCATGTCGAATCATAAAAGTGTCAGTTTGACGTTTGTCGAGTAAAAACTTAAAATTATTAGGGGTTTTTAGTTCAAGGCGTTGAAGCATTCAATTTGAAAAAAAAAGTTTTTATTTTTCTTAATAATTATAAACTGCACATGAGTGCATCAAAAATCATATTTTTTGCAAAAATTGTTATGCAATGTTACTAATTAATTGGATATAATAATTTATAAACATCATAATGTATGGTTGTCTCTCCATGCAATTAAAAACTCATTTATCATGTCTTATGATAGAATAAATAAGCAATTTGTCTTCGGGATCATGTTAGGCGCAACAGGAAACTTAGATGTACGATAATTTAATTAAAAAGTTATAATTTATTTGATTTTTTAAAAGGAAAATCTTGTAAAATTGTCACTTGACGAGATTAGCATTATACAATGTTACAACCTTGCAATGTCTATTATTATCAGTAGAATATTCAAGTATGCAATAAAAAAAAAAATAAAATTTCTTGCAACAGATTTGCGTGGATTAACAGCAATAAAATAAGCAAGTAAGTAGTCATTAATACCACAAAATAATAACTAAGCAGCATAAATCTAATCGCTTAATAATTTACTTACAAAACGAGGTGACGTTAATCAATTTAAAAGCTGCATTTTGAGCCTTAGATAATTTATGATCGACATTTGTCATGCATATAACATGGCTTATGGTAACAGATTTATGTACTATTTACAGTGGATTTTTGTATGTTTTATAACAGCGATAAATCAATTAAAGATGTAAATTTACATTTTGCGTATCAAAAAGACTCTAAAGATGAAATAAAGCTACAAAAACATCAACCTTGAATTGCGCATAAAATTCACTGCCAATGTCATGAAATCACTGATGGAACCGTGAATAATTTAACCAATGAAGCATAAACACTGTTGTTGTTTTATTGTTTAATCGCTAGTTAAGTATTTTTAATTACGGGTTTGGATTAATCGGTGTTAATAATATGGATTAAGTTTGATAGATGTTTAAATTCTTCTTGAAATCAACAAAGCAAACTTGAAGCAAACTAAGAAAATTTTATCGAATTTGTAATTTAAGTTATTTACATTTTTTTTTGTACTTTATTGCAAAATCTTGAATTTATTTGTTATAAAAATAGTACAAGCTACATGAAATAAGTTTCAAGAATTTTAGCATGTCATTCGATTGATTTAGAAATGAAAGTACAAAAACAAAATTTTGAGGTGCAGAAAATATCATAAAAATAACAATAGCACCAAGAATGGAAGAAGAAGAACAGCCAAAGAACAACAAAACACGTTAAACGTAGCAATCATCTCATAATAAACTGTTTGTGCAAACATCTTGAACTGATTCCATAATCGTACACTCTAAAAGGTGCTAAATGATCAATTATGAAATTTTTCTGTATGAGATTACGTGTGAAATTTCTTATTGTTGTGGGCGATTAATTATCTTCGAGTGGCATTGGATGAAATTCTTTGGAACTTTCTGTTTCTTTAAATTGTGCAAGAGGATCAATTTTAGCAGGTTTTTTGGGAAGGAATGTGGAATGACGGGTAAGTTTTTTTTTGTCGGATGTCTTTGGAATTTTAATGCTTTTAAGTCGATCTACTAATCGGTTATTGATGATTTGTAATGGATAGGAATTATTATGAAATTCTAATCTTTATTATTTCTACGGTATGACAATGTAAAGAGAATTTTAATTTAATTATTTTAATAGCTACAAAATGTGATTTTTGGATCTGACTAATTTTTGAACCAGTTACTACATTTAATATATTTTCTAAAAACTTGATTAATTTATTCCCTATTTTTCTCAAAGTTATTAAATTTTACAATTCACTAAGCATGCTTAAAATTTTTCAATTCTCTGTATTTGCTTACCAGATAAGATTCTTATTTTTTTTTCAACGATGACCAATTAGACACAAATCTTTTTGATGCTAGTTATTTATGAACTATTAATAGCTAACTTTGTAAATCACATTACAAACCTAGTCTCTATCTGGTATACTGTATAAATAACTCCCTGCCTATCTTGCATATATACTCGCTGATTGGATAACTGACAATTTCTGTTAAAACGTTGATGAAGAATTTGCTCACAAATTCACTAATTAAACTACCAATAAACATTCCGATACTATATCGCACTACTAGATTCATTACTTCTCGCAAAAAAATGCGGACAATTTTTGCAGTTTTTCGATTGGCTAGTTTATTTTCAAGTAAAATGATTGAATTTTCTGAATCGTCTAATAGATTGATGTGAGAAGCTGAGGTTAAATTTTGATCTGTTGAGAAAAATTTATAATTTTTTTAAGGTTTTGGTATTGATTAACTTATATATTCAAGATAAATATTTATTAAAAATTTATTTAAATCAATTTTTGATTTTGATTTAAATCAAATTTTTATCAATTTTCTCAGTTTATATTTAGATTTATTTATATTTTATTAAAAACTTGAGCTTAATTTTTTTAGTTCAAATGCGCCTTATTCACATTTCCCCTCCAAAATATTCCTTACTTTAATTTCTGATCCTTTCTTTCTCTTCTTAAATTCTCAATACTATTTTCTCCATTAAAGGCTATTGCCATTGCCCATTTTATTATAAACCCACAAGCAGACATGTCAATTGCATACTCGAATTTTTCTGTAAGCGATTGTCTACCGACATGTGAAATTGCAATTAACTTTATTCGCTTTTTTATAAAAAAAATACTGTAAAGAAGTTGTTTCAAGGATTTTATACGGAAACACACGAAATAAACAAAATTTGTATCAGTTGCAGAGATTAAAAATATTTTTTGGATATGTAGGGCATTGAGAATGACAATATTGAATTTTTATGAATGCATTGGAATTTTTTATGGGGTCATATTGTGTGACCTAAATTACTGATTTATTTTACCGACAAATCTGTGAAGTGAAGTTATTAAAATGTCTCAGAAATAAGTTATATAACCTGTAATTTAAGTTAAGATCACTTATGGACCAGTACAGTCAAGTTACAAAAATTTCACACCACATTTACATTGATATGAAGCTATAATTCACTTTCTTCTTTGTCCATAATTCATACCTTGTTATTCTTTATAATCAAATTACTTTTGTTAAATTGCTTGCATTAAATGGATTTAATCACTTTAATAAATTAAATTAATGATTCGATTCTCAAGTTTGAAGGCCAATCTGATAGCATTAACTGTCAGAAAAAATGATAATCAACTTTTTATTTTGCTAGTCATGACAATCAGCTGTTGATTTTTTAGGGTTGGGAGGGATTGGATTTATAAGCACTGAATTTATTTTTGACATATCAATTTGAAATTGTTTATGGAAGGTGTAAAGGTACTGAAGGTTAAGGTTTTAAAAAATTTATTTGATTTTTTTTAAAAAATTGATTTTTTAATGACTGAGAAAATTTTGTTCCGTGATTGGAATAGATTGATAACTAAGTGAACGCTTTCAAAGAAGAACGTGACATTGAAAACTGGTCATTTCAAATTTGAACCAATTTTGTTGACCAATTTTTTGCAAAACACATATTTAAATTTTTTTTTACACAGAATAATTCAATTCGTCAAGTATTAATCAAAATAAATTCTGTCATTTAAGGATGTAAATTTAATAGCTATGTAGACCACCTACTTCAAGTATTTATTAAAAAATTTATGACTTGAGTCATAAAAAGTCATGTCATAAAAATAAGCATTAGCTCCCGATTGCATGACTATCGCATGACAAACACCAGACTCAAGTAATTGATATGAAAATTTCATCACACCAACATTTTCGTGCTTATTTGCTTAAGCAGACAAATCCAACGCAAAATTGTCTATCTTTTAATCTATCTCATATCTAATCGTCTTAGCCTACATAAAACGCCTAATAAACTTATTTATCATGAAAAAAAAAACATATTGTAAACAAAACGTTTGGCATTCGTGTGAAAATTTTATTTACTTAAATTAAAGTCTCATTAAAAAAGTATTTAAATTATCTGCGCATATATTTTACATTTTTTAATTTGCATTCCTTCTTTGCATTCTTCCGGTGAGTACTTGAAATTGCTATTTAGGTATAGTTAGGTATGTCATAGAGGAAATTAAAAGAATTTTTAAGGTAGCTTTAAATTGAGAAATTAAATGATTTTTTCCAGTTTTTATAAGATTTCAATAAAGTTACTATTGAATTTTATAGAATAAAATTGTAACATTTTAAATTTATATTTTTTACTAAAATTAAATTTGAATTATTAAAAAAAAATTAAAATTTTTAAAAATTTTTGTATCTCAATAAATCCACAATAGTTAACCCAATTAAGCCTCAATTCCAGTTCAACTTCATGCCATTTCTAAAACTCTCAAAAAATTCCACTTTGCTCATTACTTCTTATTGCAATAACCTTGCATTACTTTTTAAGTCTCTTACACAGGTTCTGTTTTTTTTTTGTTATCAATTATTGCACTTCTTTCTCTTTCAATTTAAAAAAAAAATCTTTTTTTTCTTTTTATTTTTTTTTTCACACACGCAGTTGCATAAAAGTGCAATTTTGGACGTTGCACAATAATGAGTATATTGGGACAGCTTACTTCTTGTTATTTTTTTCGTGAGGTTTTTAAGAGTGAAATGAGACACATAACTAAGTGCCGTAAAAAAATTAAAAGTTAATAATTTGTTGGTATGACGTTTGTTTCCTGAACGGCAATAATTGTAACTCTTTTCTTCATGCACTTTTTCAACGGCTTATTTGCAACGGAATAGCAAAATTGAAAAATGAAAAATAAAATAAATAAAGATTATTCATGTTCATGGTTGTGGAAATTTAATTGACAATGTTGCAAAGATGTAAATAAATATTGTGGAATGAGGAGCTTTGCGTGGGATAATGAATATTGCATTTATGTTGATATTTCAAATTGAATTAAATTATTATTTAATGTTCTCGTTTTGTTTAACTTTATGTTTCATTTAAAAAAAATTAAATTAAAAAAAAAAAATTAAATTTTTAAGATTTTTTTTTTTTTTTTTAATTTTGAAGATTTTTTTTTATTTTGAAGAAATTTTTTTTAATTTTTAAGAATATTTTTTTAAATTTAGAAGAAATTTTTTTTTTGAAATTTTGAAGATTTTTTTCTAAATTTTGAGGAATTTTTTTTTTAAAAAAAGTGAATAAATTTTATTTTAAATTTGAAGATTTTTTTTTTAATTTTTGATTTTTTTTTAAAATTTTGAAGAAATCTTTTTTTAATTTTGAAGATTTTTTTCTAAAATTTGAAGATTTTTTTTAAATTTTGAATGAGTTTTTTTTTAATCTCAATAAAATTCACAAGTCACCCAAAAGTTTATCCAAATTTCTATTCCTATTTTCAAATTCTTTTCTCAAAAACTTTATTTCTATTTTTCAGTCACTTTTTAGTTCAATTCATTTTCACTAAAATTCATAAAAATTATATTCACCATTTCTCCATCTCGGCACAGAAACAAACAATTTATTCTGCCATCTTTCAATTCCAACAGGTAATCCATTTGTTGGAATAAAATCACCACTGGCAATTGCACGTTCACGAATCTGAGGATTTGGGAAGACCCAATCAAGTTGACGCCAATTAAAGCGTTCTTGAAGCTTGACAGCAGCACTCGAAAGAGTGATTAAAGTAAGGAAAAAAAGTCCCAATTGATTCATTTTTTTCAGAATTTATATTTTCTTTCACAAAATTTCACAATTTTTTAAGTTTTTTTTTTTTTTTAATTTTTTTAAGTTCACAAAATTTTTATTTTTTTCTTTTACCAAAAAAATCCTTTTTTTACCAACTTAAGTCTGAAAAGATCAAAAGCCAACTAATTGATGTTTTTCCATGTTGCACCAGTTTTATATTTTATATGTAATTACTCCCACCCTCGTTGAAGCCAATTGTCGGCATACGCACACCTGAAAAGAGAGAGAGAAAAAAAACAGACACCGACAATGCAGTGAGTATAATTTACCAATTTTTTGTTTCTGTGCTGATTTTTTTTTTCTTTAATTTTTTTGTTGGTAAATTGAGAATAATGTTCTGAATGAGAAGACAGTCGAGGGATACCGATGACATTGAGTCGATTAAGATATTTTTATTTTTCATGATTGGATTCGGCATCAATTCTTATTGTTCTGTTCAATTTTCAATTGCTTGATCATTGATTTAATTCGATTTATTTGTGGACGTTTGTTTATGGTCTTTGATGTTAAAATCTACATTGAATTACGTAATTAATTAATTAATTTTTGTGAAGTTTTAAAAGTTTAATTGAGAGATTTTTTTTGTAAAATTCTAGAATTTTTTTAGCAGGCTTATTCGTAATATTTGTCTGGATTAAAAAAGTGGTCTGAAACTATGCAAAACTAGGTTCAAACTTCAAATTCTTAAAAAATTTTGCTAAAAATTAATTTCCTTACCAAAAAATTCTTCAAAAAAAAAAATGCACCGCAAAATTTTTTTTTTTTTGCACGTTTCATGAATCAAATTTGCAGTATTTCTCATAAATTTCCCATTTTTATCTCTGATTCATTCAATGTCATAGACATTACATCGTCCACTTGCATGCATGCCTTTAATTTTCGGAGAAAAAAAGCTGAAAAGCAATAACAATGTGTTCAAATTAAACGAGATCTGTTTGTTTCCATCTCGTGCATAAAGTAAACTTTTTTTGAGTAACGAAAGCAAGTTCAAGGCGGTTCAGTCAACAATAAAAAAAAAATTTTTTTAGCCGCAAGATGAAAGCCACTGCATTTTGTTGTTCAATTGATCATGAACATGTTTGTTGTATGGAAAATGAATTGGTCAATAAATTGGGCGCGAAACATTTAAATAGGGATTTATGAAAATTTAAAGTATCAATTTTTGAATATCATGTGTCATAAAATGCCATTCAGAGATTGATACTTAAAAAATCATAGGTTAATACAGGTTAGTATAATGAAATAAATCTGGTTTAAATCTTTAAAATGAACCAGGAACAATTTTTTAAAAAAATTAAACAATCAAAAAAATATTATGTACATAACTGCACAAAAGAATTGAAACAGATAAAGGTTTGTTCACTAATGACGTATAAATTTTATGGAGGAAGAGGGTCTAAGGCTATTTGTTAGTCTTAAGCGGCCGTTCACTTAATACGTTCACTTTTTAGGGGGAGGGGGAGGGTCTAAGATTTTGTAACAGGTCAAACAAAAGAATTTATTTTCCTTACAAAAAACGTAACAAGGGAGATGGAGGTTGGTCTAAATAATCGTTTTATTTTGCTTAAAGTACTAAGTGAACATCCCCTAAATATTATGATTTTTTTAAGGTTTTATGCAAGTTCTATAATAGAGAAGGGCAAAAAAATTAAAATATGGACGTCATATCTGAACGACTCCTACTCAAAATCTTATTTTATTGAATTAGAAACTTAAAAAAATCATTCAATAATGTATTGTACTTATTTAAAACCACAAAAGAAAAATCCAAGGCTCAGACACTCAAATTAAAAATTGTAAAATTGTACAATTTTTAAAATTTGTATGAAAAAATTGCAATTAATTGCAATTTTTCATTTTTTCTATGAAAAAATTGTAAAAAAGTGCAATTAATTGCAATTTTTTACAATTTTTCACAATTTTTTCATAAAAAAACTAAAATCAATTTTTTTAATTAGGATGAAAAATCCCTCGGAAAAACCATTTTTCGCGATGATTTTATTGGTTGAGATGGAAAACTCTTCAGAAAAGCGATTTTTCGCGTTGATTTTCTTATTTGGGATGAAAAATCCATCAGAAAAGCGATTTTTCGCGTCGATTTTCTTATTTGAGATGAAAAACCCATCAGAAAAGCGATTTTTCGCGTCGATTTTCTTATTTGAGATGAAAAACCCATCAGAAAAGCGATTTTTCGCGTTGATTTTCTTATTTGGGATGAAAAATCCATCAGAAAAGCGATTTTTCGCGTCGATTTTCCTATTTGAGATGAAAAACCCCTCAGAAAAGCGATTTTCACGTTGATTTTCTTAGTTGGGATGAAAAACCCCTCGGAAAAGCGATTTTTCGCCTCAGTTTTCTTAGTTGGGATGAAAAACCCATCAGAAAAGCGATTTTTCGCGTCGATTTTCTTATTTGGGGTGAAAAACCCCTCGGAAAAGCGATTTTTCGCCTCAGTTTTCTTAGATGAGATGAAAAACCCATCAGAAATGCGATTTTTCCCGTCGATTTTCTTATTTGGGATGAAAAACCCATCAGAAAAGCGATTTTCACGTTGATTTTCTTAGTTGGGATGAAAAACCCTTCGGAAAAGCGATTTTTCGCGTCGATTTTCTTATTTGAGATGAAAAACCCCTCGGAAAAGCGATTTTTCGCCTCAGTTTTCTTAGTTGGGATGAAAAACCCATCAGAAAAGCGATTTTTCGCGATGATTTTCTTAGTTGGGGTGAAAAACCCCTCGGAAAAGCGATTTTTCGCCTCAGTTTTCTTATATGAGATGAAAAACCCATCAGAAATGCGATTTTTCGCGTCGATTTTCTTATTTGAGATGAAAAACCCCTCGGAAAAGCGATTTTTCGCCTCAGTTTTCTTAGTTGGGATGAAAAACCCATCAGAAAAGCGATTTTTCGCGATGATTTTCTTAGTTGGGGTGAAAAACCCATCAGAAATGCGATTTTTCGCGTCGATTTTCTTATTTGAGATGAAAAACCCCTCGGAAAAGCCATTTTTCGCCTCAGTTTTCTTAGTTGGGATGAAAAACCCATCAGAAAAGCGATTTTTCGCGATGATTTTCTTAGTTGGGGTGAAAAACCCCTCGGAAAAGCGATTTTTCGCCTCAGTTTTCTTAGTTGGGATGAATAACCCATCAGAAAAGCGATTTTTCGCGATGATTTTCTTAGTTGGGGTGAAAAACCCCTCGGAAAAGCGATTTTTCGCCTCAGTTTCCTTATATGAGATGAAAAACCCATCAGAAATGCGATTTTTCGCGTTGATTTTCTTAGTTGGGATGAAAAACCCCTCGGAAAAGCGATTTTTCGCCTCGATTTTCTTAGATGAGATGAAAAACACCTCAGAAAAGCGATTTTTCACGTCGATTTTCTTAGTTGGTATGAAAAACCCCTCGGAAAAGCGATTTTTTACGTTGATTTTCTTAGATGAGATGAAAAACCCCTCGGAAAAGCCATTTTTCGCCTCAGTTTTCTTAGTTGGGATGAAAAACCCCTCGGAAAAGCCATTTTTCGCCTCAGTTTTCTTAGTTGGGATGAAAAACCCATCAGAAAAGCGATTTTTCGCGATGATTTTCTTAGTTGGGGTGAAAAACCCCTCGGAAAAGCGATTTTTCACGTTGATTTTCTTAGTTGGGATGAAAAACCCCTCGGAAAAGCGATTTTTCGCCTCGATTTTCTTAGATGAGATGAAAAACACCTCAGAAAAGCGATTTTTCACGTCGATTTTCTTAGTTGGTATGAAAAACCCCTCGGAAAAGCGATTTTTTACGTTGATTTTCTTAGATGAGATGAAAAACCCCTCGGAAAAGCCATTTTTCGCCTCAGTTTTCTTAGTTGGGATGAAAAATCCATCAGAAAAGCGATTTTTCGCGTCGATTTTCTTATTTGGGGTGAAAAACCCTTCGGAAAAGCCATTTTTCGCGTCGATTTTCTTATTTGAGATGAAAAACCCCTCGGAAAAGCCATTTTTCGCGTTAATTTTCTTATTTGTGATGAAAAACTTCTTTTGTGATTTTTGTGATTTTAAATCAAAAAATTGTAAAAATTGCAGAAAATTGTACAATTTTCAAAAAATTGTATGAAAAAAATTGGAAAATTGCAAAAAATTGCAAAAATTGTACAATTTTTACAATTTTTTCAAATTTGTATGAAAAAATTGTAAAAAATTGCAATTAATTGCAATTAATTGCAATTTTTTTTGAGTGTCTGAGCCTTGGAAAAATCAGATGAAGCAAAATTCAGAAGCAGATCTAAAGTAATATAATAAAATAACTCATAAGTGTCTGATTTTTTTGAGAATTTTTTAATGTAAAATATTTTTTAATGGATTTAAATGTTAGATTGGTGGCAGTTTTTTTTAAAATTGTTAGTTTTGATCATGTGCGAGAATTCTAACTGTTAATTTGTCATAAATATTTATATGCCAAAGTTGATCCATTTAGTACCAAGAACTCGTTCATGACAAAATAAGCCAATAAATCACAGATTCCTGACCATTCGCACACTTCATTACCGTCAATTTTCAACCGCATGACTGATTCTTGTTCTAACTTCATTAATTTACTATTAACTCGATCAAATTTGCTCTAGATCCAAAATAGCTGATGAAATGTGAAGTAAAGCAATAAGTTTTGATTAATTAGTGCTATTAATAACCATTTGTGTGATTTAAAAATTCATTAATGTCGTAGTGGAATTTACAAAATAATAAAATTAATATTATATTTCACATAAAATCCAATTGCTGTAAATTTACTTGTTGAAAAAGTGTGGCAAATAAATTTACACTTTAATAATTAACAATCAACATCTTGCTTGATTAAGATATAAATCAAAAAAATTGTTACAAATTTTCATCATTTGAAAGTTATTCAATTAATCTTTGCTCAAGATCCCACGACTAAATCTGCTTCCAGCAATTTTTGCTCATAAACTTGTTTAATCTTTATTAATTAAGAAAATGTTTACAATAAAAAAAAAAAAAACATTTTTTATCGATATGTAATTATGCATTTAATATATCTTGATCAAGTGCTAATATGTACATTTAAAAATTGAATTAGTTTGGCAATAGTTAGTGAACAGATGCTTATGCATTTTATTAGTATCTCATGTTACATTTCGATGTTAATGCTAATTTTAGCAATGAAATTTAGAATGGATTTAGATTTTATAATCACAATTTTTTTAATTTAATTTTTAATCAAGATTTAATCTAAATTAATATTGCAACTTAGTTTTTAGATTATTTTAGATTAATTTTATTGAATTTTAATTCAAATTAAATCTTTTTATTAGGGCAATTTGTTTCATGCAAGGGATGGAATTTTCAAATTTAAAATATATTTTAAAATCTGTAGGCTTTTATGGGAATTAATTTGATTAGGGATCGTTCATAAATGTTGTACAGGAGGATTGACTTACCCCATTGATATTAGACAAAATATCAAGTTTGTGTTAAATTAATTTTCTAATTTATTATCGTAACGTCAAATACTTCACAAAAATGCTACAATTATGTCAAATAAAATACAAAACACTTGTCAACTGCGTCAGCATTCCATTTCAACTGGCAGCAAATAAATACCAATTTGTCACTGATTTACCATAGAAAATTTATCTTAATCCAGTGCTTTTCGCTACTCATTGTAAACAGAACTAGTTGTCAACTTTAATCAAATATGTCAACTGCAATCGGCAAGTTAACAACTCTTGCTGCACGTTAAGCAGCTACAGATATGTGTGTTTTTTTTCTAAACAGCGTGAACATAATGACTTGATCTTGTCGTGTTATATTAGCACTACATCAAACACTATTGGTAATTAGATGGATTTTAAATTCATATTATTTGCATAATTATGTTTGTGATTTTGTTGCAAATAAATTTTTATTTATTTTTTTTTGTAGTGAAAATTATTAAGAAATTTTGTATATAAAATTTTTAAATTAATTATTGGTAATAGAAAATTAAAATTAAAAAAATGGGTTGGCAAGAATTAAATTTGAATTTAATCATTATAAATTATAAACAATTTTTGATAAAATTTTATGAAGAAATTTTTAATTTTTAAATTTTAAATTAAAATATTCATTTTCAAATGCCTAACTCGAAAGGCATGGAATGAGGCCGGCACTACTCCGGATAAATTTTATGCTATCTTGGAGCTGGCCTCACTCCGGCTTAGTGCCGGATTTTATCTCGATTATTCGATATTTTTTTAAAAGTTTTTGTCTATTTTAATCTAATTTAATAATTAATTTTTGTATTTTTAATGAACTAAATTTTTAAAAACAATTTTATTTTTTCATGTTAAGTAACAATGTTTTCTTAATAGAGTCATTTCCATCTCATAATATTATATACAGTTTGAATTGCAGGAAAAAATCATAAATATAGCACTTAAATCTCGACAATCATATCACTTTATAAAATGAGAAAAATATTGCAGTTAAAGTCCATTTTGAACAGAAACTATGCACATAATGCGACAAATATTGCTATTCTGCACATTCATACACTAACCAAGTTAATTATAATTAATCTATAAATATATAAAATATATCAACAGAGGAATTAATAGAACTCATTTTTCTACTCATAAAAATATCTGTAACATAATTAATGAATTTTTTTGTGTATTTTGAAGTTTTTCCATTGAAAAGTATGCTCTAGTGACTTGTGGGTGCATACTTGTTTAGAATTCTAATCAAACACATTCAATGCAAAAAATGGACATGATTTTTGTGATTCGAAATCAGTTAATTAAATGTTTTTTGGATTGTATTTATTTTTTTAATCAGATGTTGTTCATTAGTAATTAATGCATTGATTATAGATACAAAGTTTACAATTTATTGACATTAATGAGGATTTTTGATTAAATTAAGCTTTTTTGTGTCTTTTTAATGCCGACGTGAAAAAATTCAGAAGGATAACACAGATTTTATTGATATTAAGAGACAAATATCATGTTTAAGATTGCTTAATTGATAATTTTAGCTGCAATCGCGATATAAAAATAACATGAATTGATCAAGGCTTCTCACCTAATTAAGATTTTAATCTTAAGTAGTAAAACTTTAATGCCAATTAAAATGTTCTACATTTGCATTAAAAAACATAACTGACAAAAATAAATTTGAAAAAATAACTGACAGAAATATTTTAAAATCTAGAATTTTAAGCGGGAATAAAATAAATAAACAAAAGAAATCTAAATTTGTGTGTAAAACAAGTTTCTATAAGATTTACCTATTAAATTAAAGTATAAGTTAAACCATTTAGTGTTATATCGTTTAATTACATAATGGCAACCAAACGAAAGAGAATCGTTGATGAAAATTCATCTACAACGATTAAAACTAAGAAAGTTAGATTAATGTAAGTGAAAAATAAAATTTTAATTTTATGGCATTGATTTTAATGATTTATATTTAATTCACAGTAACTCAGATAAGCAGAATACCGACTCAATAATTGCATGGAAAGACTACGAGCTATTAGCAGATAAGGAACAAATTGACATCGACCTTTCACAAACTCTCATCGATTTGTTAGACAACGAAAATACAATTCCATTTCTGTGTCGATATCGTAAGCATTTGATCAGAAATACAACTCCAGAGAAGCTACGAGACATTCAGAATACATTAAACTCTGTACGTGAATTAAAAAGTAAAGTTGAAAACTTTTACAAGACATTAGAAAAGAAGCAGGAAATTAGTGAGGAACTGAAAAGTGACATCAAAGAAATCAAGTCATTTGAGGAGCTAGAATTCATCAAATCACTCCACAAAAGTGAAGGCAAGAGGACTTTATATGAACGAGCAAATGAATTGGGATTAAGTCCATTGGCAAGTGATTTGTTAGCTGGAAAGAAGCTAAAACCTTTTGAAAGTTATGTTAATAAGAAAACTGAAGGATTGCAGACAGCAAGTGAAGTTGAGAAAGGTGTCAAAGACATTCTTGTGCATTTGATTGTCAAAAATAAATTAGTCATTGAAGAGATTCGCAGGCTCAAGGAAGTTCATACAATTCGTGTAGAATCAAAGCAAACAAAAGCATCGAAGGAGGATAAAAATGCTTACAAGTTTGAGACTTACTTTGACTTTTCAATGGCTACAAGCAACTTAAAACCACATCAAATACTTGCTTTATTTCGTGGCGAAAGCATGAAAATATTAAAACTTACATTCACATTTAATGATCACTTCCAAAAGAATCTACACAACTTTGCCAAAAATGAGCTCTTAAAAAGAGGACCAGACTATGAATTAAGGACTAAAATCTTCGATGAAGCATTCAAGGAAGCATTTTCCAAGAGAATTTCACCATTTGTTGTCCGTCAATTACGCACAGAACTTCAAAATCTCGCTGACAAAGCTGCCATTTCAAGTTTTGCTGAGAATTTAAAGAATTTATTGCTCGTTGTTCCTGTAAAAGGAAGGAAGATTCTCGGCATTGATCCAGGCTTTAAGAATGGCTGTAAATTGGCTCTAATATCCGAATTTGGTGAAGTTATTGAAACCGACACAATTTATCCACATGCAAGTTCAAAAGATAAAGCTAATGAAGCAGCAAGGAACCTAGTTGATATTCTAAAAAGAAATTCTTGTACATTAATTGCACTTGGAAATGGCACAGCATGCAGAGAGACAGAGACGTTCTTGGACAAGATAATTAAAGATTTTAAGCTTAATAGCGTTGAATATTGCATAGTATCCGAACAAGGTGCATCAATTTATAGCTGTAGTGATATTGCCAAGAAAGAATTTCCAAAAATGGACACAAATGTTATCAGTGCTGTTTCAATTGCACGTAGATTGTTAGATCCACTATCAGAATTGGTAAAAATTGAGCCAAAGCATTTAGGTGTCGGAATGTATCAGCATGATGTCGATGAGAAGAGATTAAGCAGCACATTAGACTCAATTGTCAGTGAATGTGTCAGTTACGTTGGTGTTGACATTAATTGTGCTAGTTTGAGTCTTTTGAAGTTCATTGCTGGATTAACGGAGAAGAAAGCTTTGTGTATTTTGGAGCATAAGAAGAAAAATGGATTGTTCAAATCACGAGAGGAACTGCTTAAAGTCAAGACAATTGGAGAGAAGACTTACACACAAATGATTGGATTTTTAAGGATTGATAAATCGACATGCGGAAGTGAGAAGATAAACATTCTAGACTCCACATCAATTCATCCAGAAAGCTACAAATTGACTGAAAAGATCCTCAAAGATTGTAAGTTAAAAATTGAAGATTTAGGAAAGAAAAGTTTCAAAACTGAGATCACAAAATATTCAGAAATTAATTCAATGGAAGATCTAGCCAAAAAATTTAATGAAGATGCAGAAAGAGTCAAAACAGTCTTGGATGTGCTGTCAAATGAGGATCTCAACTATGATTATAGAAATGAGACAAATTTCCAGCCAGACTTTAAGAAAGGTCTTCAAAAGTTGAGTGACTTACAAACAAATCAGTCAGTGAATGGAATTGTCAGGAACATTGTCGATTTTGGAGCATTTATTGACATTGGTGTGCAACAGGATGGCTTGCTACATAAGAGCAAGTATAAATTACCATTAAAATTAGGTGATAAAGTTGAATGTCGAATTTTAAGCATCTGTGAGAATGGAAAGAGAATTTCTTTAGATTTTGTCAAAAAGTTGTAAACTTATAAGTTGAGGAAGTAAATTTGTTTTAATTCAGGATCATTTGACTTTTTTTGTAATCTTGTTATTTAGCACTTAAAAAATAAATTTGGGCTATATAGACTTAAATATGTAGCCATGGAGATAATTATATTTTTTTTTGAGTATTATTTAATTTATATTTATTACTTGAAACAACTTTCAAGACTTTGTAGTTTCTTATTATTTTATTATTGGATAATTTATGGAATTATTATCAAGATTATATGCTAACTTCGTCAATAGATGCAGACATGCATTCAGAAAATGATCACTTCCTTCTTTTAACTTATGACCGACGTGTTTAAAGCCAGGGTGCGGAACTGATCAAATTGATCAAAAATGACCAAAAAATGATCAAAAATTAATTCGATCAGTTCCACACCCTTGGTCTAAAGGGGTCGTTTTCTTATGCCGTCCATTAAAAACTTGGTCACAAAACCTTTAACAAAAACCCTTTAAACTCTCTAGTTTAAGACTTTTACAAAGTTTCAGACCCTCCTCCCTCCAAAAAAAACAAAAAAAAAATTGGACGTCATGAGTGAACGACTCTAAAATAAAGTTCAGATACACTCCTGATCAAACAACCAAAATATACTAGCGACACTTATCTCACATTCAAGTATTTTTGATCCAAAAAAAAAAGCAGCTTAAGCTCTTTAAAATTATAAAAAATTTCATGCACATTAAAACCTACAGATAACGTAAAAATCTAAAAATGCAGTCGGAAACTTTTGGCAAATGATTAATGAAGGTGAATGTGCATTAAGAGAAAAAGAAATTGTAGCTGTTGTCAAGGTTTTATACTTTTATAAAGTGAAATGCAGCAAGTAAATTATGAAATTGTTAAGTCGACTGACTAGACTATGAGACTCGTTTAAGAATGCATTAATTCAACAAATTTGTTCATTTGAATAAAAGGCAATGATAAACATAAAAATTTATTCACGAATTACAATATTAAGTAAGTTATCCGCCAGAAGCTCATGTCTCTTAAATTGACCGAGAAACTTGATGGTGCTTGATTTTCAACATGATAAGACTTCAGGCATGAACAGCAGTGTAACAGAATGTCGTGAAATGTTAAAATGTGAATTTTCTAGAATATTGAGGTTTGGATAATGGATGACTATATTCTGAGATTGATGAATCGCTAAATGTAAAAATTTTCATTGAATTTGTCATGTCAAATTCCAAGCTGTGTATCGTTAAACTTTCTAGGTGGGTCACATTTTTTTGACATTTCTAAGAATTACCGATTTTTTTTTCAATTCCTACATAACCTAAAAAAGTAGATCGTATAAATTAATTTTGTACATTTTTGAGAAAATTTCGATGAAAAATTTTTTGGTGCATCTCAGAATCCAGTCATTTTTAAATTTGTCTTTTTCAGACGTTTAGATACTTCGACTGTTTAAATTAAAATACGTGATGGGTTCAAGCCCCCGTGGGAAAATTTTGAGCAGTGCTCTCGTCGCGGATTAAGAAATAGGCCACGAAATTGAAGCATAATTGAAAAAAATGGAAACTAGAGCTTTAAACTTATCACATTATTGGAATATTGTCAAAACTAGAGTTTATTCAAAAAAAAAAAAAAAAAAAAAAAAAAATACGGAAAAATTGAACGACACTTAGTTTAAAATTCACTTTTTTTAATCCAAAAACTTTAATAAATTATTCAACATCATTGACGGCTGCTCAACGCATGCTCCCAAAGCTATTATGTATTATGAGTCATTTAAAAACAGTAAGATCACTTTTATTACGAGTTTATGACAGTTTTTTGAGTAGGAATGTTGTCAGAACAGCAAAAATTTCCGGTTGTTTAATATTTTTCTCTTTTGAGGAATAAGTTGGTCGAGAAACATAAATTGATTGCCTTAATGATGTGTTTATGACAAATTTTTTCACTTACTATCTGCACTTACTAATTGAAAATGATAAATAAATAAATAAAAATGTGTTTTTTTAATGAAGTTATTTTGAATTTTATTTCCTCATACTTGCAAGAGTTATAATGAAGTTACTTCGTGAAAAATAGTTTAAGACTTTATTGGAATTAGCTCATAAATTGATAAATAATTACCTAACAATCAATCATAAAACTCTCAAAGACTAAATTTAAACTTTCTTCTAGACTTGAAGCTACTAATTAATTTTTAATCGCCTTTTAATTGAATTATATTATAAAAAAAAGATAGGATCAGAATGCTTCATTGATACCAAACAGAGCTTAACAGCTGTTTAGTAAGCAATTTAGTAACAACGGAAGAAAATGCAATTTAGCACATGTAAAAACAAATAAAACAACCAATTAACAACATTCGATAAAAATCAAACTAAATTAATTCAATTTTTTTTCTTTACTTATTATTTCTTTCATATTATATCAAGCCATTGAACTTGAAAGAGTCAATATGGGCTTATTTATTGGAAGTAAATTACAGAGTACATGTGAACTGATCGAAAGAAACCAGTCAACTGACTTTTTTTTTCATGAATAAATTTAATAATCGGTTTGATTGATCTGACTTGAATTAAGATTCATGGAAGTACTAATAAGTACATCTTAATTGAATAAACATGAGCACTAGTGATATACTGAGTCGGTTTTTTTGATGAGAATGATTAAATAGGAATTTGTGATTGGTGTTTTTTTTGTCGGCTGATTTCTTATGAATTAAGAATTGGACATAATGAACTAGATTCGCTGCAGAAAAAAAAATCAGCCATAAAAACTTGCACCAGGAAAATGAATTTATAATTATAAAAAAACACGACTTACGTAGAAAGTCAATAGCTTCCGCGTTCGACTATCGGGTCAGCAAAGCTTCGCTTTGCATAAGTTTGAAGATTAGGATTCCATCGGGTCAGCAAAGCTTCGCTTTGCATAAGTTTGAAGATTAGGATTCCATCGGGTCAGCAAAGCTTTGCTTTGCATAAGTTTGAAGATTAGGATTCCATCAGGTCAGCAAAGCTTCGCTTTGCATAAGCTTGAAGATTAGGATTCGATCGGGTCAGCAAAGCTTCGCTTTGCATAAGTTTGAAGATTAGGATTCCATCGGGTCAGCAAAGCTTCGCTTTGCATAAGTTTGAAGATTAGGATTCCATCGGGTCAGCAAAGCTTCGCTTTGCATAAGTTTGAAGATTAGGATTCCATCGGATCAGCAAAGCTTCGCTTTGCATAAGTTTGAAGATTAGGATTCCATCGGGTCAGCAAAGCTTCGCTTTGCATTAGTTTGAAGATTAGGATTCGATCGGGTCAACAAAGCTTCGCTTTGCATAAGATTGAAGATTAGGATTCGATCGGGTCAGCAAAGCTTCGCTTTGCATAAGTTTGAAGATTAGGATTCCATTGGGTCAGCAAAGCTTCGCTTTGCATAAGATTGAAGACTAGACTTTATCGGGTCGCATATTTAATTTTTTCTTATATTCTTATTTTTTGCTAGTTTTACAGATTTTAAACCATTTTAATGAAATTTTGATTGAATTTAGATAAATCTGAGATTTTAATTTCATTGTAAATTTTTTAAACCAACTACTCGGATTAAATTTAATTTGAACGCTTAAACCACTAAATCAAGCTCGATTTGTCAAGAAATGTCCAAAAACGTTAAAATATGTCAAAATATGTCAAAAATGATCAATTCTAAACCAAAAAACTAAAATTAATCGAGTTGGATTAAATTTAAATAAACTGATTTTTTATAATTTTGATTAAATTCAAACACTACCAATCAAAGCTCAAAATAATTTTTTTCTTCAATTTTAGCTTTATTTAGCTATTTTTAGTCATTTCTAACCATTTTGTAAAAATTTTGAGTGAAAAAAGTAAAATTGGTTAAATTTCGAAATTTTAATCCTCACACATGGATTAAAATTGAGTCGGGATTAACTCTTAGATGGCTCAATTCACCTAAAATTTCAAACTTTTTGAAAAACTGTTTATTTCATAAAATTCTCCTATTTTTTACCTTCAATTTGATATATCATTCATAAAAAAAAGTTTTGAAAAAATTTTGAATGAGGGGGTTTTGTGTTAAATCCGATGGATTTAAATTTAAGCCAGCTGGATTAAACTCATTTTATGCTCGTTCTCGAAAACAAAGAAGTTTCACGAGTTCCGCCTAAATTTCCCACCTACTAGACCTCCGTAGCTTTCCAACGATGTATAATTCATTATGTTAGCTTCCGCGCAAGCTCGGAAGCTGTTTTGGTACACTTTGAAAATTTTGTCACCTAACCTACAGCCTACCTATCAGATCGAGGGGTAATGGTTTATATCTCAAAATTTAGGTATTTTGGTCTAGTAGGTGGGAAATTTAGGCGGAACCCGCAAAATTTTATTTTACACCCATGGTGCCACCTACAAGGTTTCCATACAAAACCCATAGAAAATTCATTTTTGCTATAACTTTTTTTAACAGCACTAAAATGGAAAAATTCTGGTACTTTAAATGTTTCAAATATTTTTTAGAATTTTTTGGAACAAAAATCTAAATTTTATAACCTCAACCTGACCCAGCAGAACATGTAAGAGGTTTTTCAAAGAGGGATTAACTTTGTGGTTGGTCTGGTGGTCATGGGTGGGGGAGATTTGGGATAAAATATTTTTTATAAAATAGCCCTTAAAATTACCTTTCCAATGATACCAAACATGACCCACTTTGGTTAAACTGTGAGTCAGGAAAATTAATTCAAAGTTTTAATCCGTTGGATTTATTTTAATCCTTCCCTATTAATTACGTTTTTGAAAAGGGATTAAAATTTGTCACCCAACCTACAGCTCGCAGGTCAACATTAAATATGATGAATTATACATCGTTGGACAGCTACGGAGGTCTAGTAGGTGGGAAATTTAGGCGGAACTCGTGAAACTTTTTTGTTTTCGAGAACGAGCACGAACAATTTTAATCCATCGGATTAAAATTTAAATCCATCGGATTAAAAACAAAACCCCTTCGTTCTAAATCTTTTCAAAACTTTTTTCTATGAATGATATATCAAAATAAAGGTAAAAAATAGCAGAATTTTATGAAATAAACAGTTTTTCAAAAAATTTAAAATTTTAGGCGAATTGAGCCATCTAAGAGTTAATCCCGACTCAATTTTAATCCATGTGTGAGGATTAAAATTTCGAAATTAAACGAATTTTACTTTTTTCACTCGAAATTTTTACAAAATGGTTAGAAATGACTAAAAATAGCTAAGTAATGCTAAAATTGAAGAAAAAAAATATTTTAAGCTTTGATTGGTAGTGGTTGGATTTAATCAAGATTTTAATAAATCAGCTTTATTAAATTTAATCCAACTCGATTAATTTCAGATTTTTGGTTAAGAATTGATCATTTTTGGCATATTTTGACATATTATAATGTTTTTTGGACATTTTTGGACAAATCGAGCTTGATTTAGTAAACATAATTTTTCTGAATTTCATCGTCAGTTTAGGTACTTAATCCAGATTTAATACTTCTACAAAATTTCAATCTTATGCAAAGCGAAGCTTTGCTGACCCGATGGAATCCTAATCTTCAAACTAATGCAAAGCGAAGCTTTGCTGACCCGATGGAATCCTAATCTTCAAACTAATGCAAAGCGAAGCTTTGCTTACCCGATGGAATCCTAATCTTCAAACTTATGCAAAGCGAAGCTTTGCTGACCCGATCTAGCCTTAATCTGCAATCTTATGCAAAGTGAAGCTTTGCTGACCCGATCGAGTCCTAATCTTCAAACTAATGCAAAGCGAAGCTTTGCTGACCCGATGGAATCCTAATCTTCAAACTTATGCAAAGCGAAGCTTTGCTGACCCGATCGAATCCTAATCTTCAAACTAATGCAAAGCGAAGCTTTGCTGATCCGATAGAATCCTAATCTTTAAACTAATGCAAAGCGAAGCTTTGCTGACCCGATGGAATCCTAATCTTCAATCTTATGCAAAGCGAAGCTTTGCTGACCCGATGGAATCCTAATCTTCAAACTAATGCAAAGCGAAGCTTTGCTGACCCGATGGAATCCTATTCTTCAATCTTATGCAAAGCGAAGCTTTGCTGACCCGATGGAATCCCAATCTTCAAACTTATGCAAAGCGAAGCTTTGCTGACCCGATGGAATCCCAATCTTCAAACTTATGCAAAGCGAAGCTTTGCTGACCCGATAGTCGAACGCGGAAGCTATTGACTTTCTACGTAAGTCGTGTTTTTTAATGTTGACCTGTGAGCTGTAGGTTAGGTGACAAAATTTTCGAAGTGTAACTAATAGGGAAGGATTAAAATAAATCCAACGGATTTAAACTTTCAACTAATTTTCCTGACTCACAGTTTAACCAAAGTGGGTCATGTTTGGTATCGTTGGAAAGGTAATTTTAAGAGCCATTTTATAAAAAATATTTGATCACAAATCTCCCCCACCCATGACCACCAGACCAACCACAAAGTTAATCCCACTTTAAATAATCTCATACATGTTCTGCTGGTTCAGGATGAGATTCTTAAATTTGGATTTTTATGCCAAAAAATTCTAAAAAATATTTGGATCATTTAAAGTACCAGAAATTTTCCGTTTTAGTGCTGTTAAAAAAAGTTATAGCTAAAATGAGTTTTGTATAGGTTTTGTATGGAAACCTTGTAGGTGGCACCACGGGTGTAAAATAAAATTTCGCGGATTCCGCCTAAATTTCCCACCTACTAGACCAAAATACCTAAATTTTGAGATATGAATCAATACCTCTCGACCAGATAGGTAAGCTGTAGGTTGGGTGACAAAATTTTCAAAGTGTACTGAAACAGCTTCCGAGCTTGCGCGGAAGCTAAAAATAAAAAGGAATTATCTTTTACGCTAGTGCCAATTATGACAACTCAGATGTTATACAATTCCAATTTGATCTTAACTTAATCACAGCCAGAGGTGTAGCCAGGGGAGGAGTGGAGGGGTTGGAAAGGTTTGGGAATATTTTCAAAGCTCAAACAATTTAAAGAAATTTTTCTGAAGGAGGGGGGCTGACATACATTACAACCTCAAAACCCTTCCTGATCAAATTAAAAAAATATCATTTTTAACCATCACACAATGACGACTGCAATGTCTGCAAATGCATCAGCAAAACGATATTATTGGCACACATTATTACCGCGTGCTGTATATTTAAAAGCAAACTAGCACATTTGTTGCAACTGATTGCGGATTTACATATCAAATGACACGCTTTATTTGTTCTTATGTTGATGCATGGATTAATTGAAGTTTTATGTTTCATTTAAGGTACACTAAATTGTGTAATTTTTTTATTTAAACATGAATATTAAGTCTGAACTCATATGTGCAATGAAAAATGTCTCACATTAAGTTGAGTGTAAAAAAGCAACACCAGAAAAATGACTTAATTGTTATGATTGATTTTTGCCAACTCACAAGCGGATTTATTGAACATTTTTCTCTGTCATACAATTTGTAAGAATTCACGCATGATTTACTCACGTTCTAGAATTACATATTTTTTAAATGAATTCAAAATGACAAATTTCCATGTAAGTTTTGTCATTTGACACTATATAAACAATTTTCTTGTTTTGTTTTTGACATGAAATGTTGAACATTTGAGTTTTGCTGACATTATTGTGATTGAGAAGTTATGAATGAATTAAATGGCAATTATCGTTAATTTATTATAGCTTACTTGTTTCCGGATTATTTCATTTTAATTTTTTATAGATGGCTTAAAATTTGAAATTCAAAACAAAAAATAAATTTATTGAATTGAATCGAAATTGAAATTTTATTTAAATTAAAATTTAAATTCAAACATTTTTTTGAAATAAATAGAAATTTTAAAAGTTTAAATTTAATCTAAAGTTTAAATTTTTTGAAAATTTTTGTTAAGCTTAATTTCTGAAAATCAATTTTCATAAATTAAAGTTTAGTTTAAAAATTATAATATTTTTGGAAACAAATTTAAACTAACAAGAATTAAATTCAATTAAGTTTTTAAAAAATAAAATTTTGAAAATTTATTAAAGCTCCTTTAGAAATTTAAAAAACATAAAATTTTAAAATCAAAATATAATTTTTAAAAAAATATATAAAAATCGTAAAAATTTTTAGAAATTTTATATTTTTACAAAATTTTATGAGTTATAAAATTTTTATGATTGATTTAAAATTTAAAAAAAAATTTCAAATAGTAAAATTTCGAAATTTCCAAACTTTTTTAAAAATTTTCAAAAATTTGAAATTTGAAAAAATTTAATCAAATCTCAAAAATTTTTAAAAAAAATCTAAAAATTTTGATTATGAAAAAAAAATTAACACTTTACCATTTATTTTACTACCCTTTTCAACTCATCATCCTAAAAGCAATTTTTCAATTATCAAAATAGTTAGCAAATTGTTACTATGTACTAATTCAATTTAAAATCAATAGAACAACTTGAAGTCAATCAATCAATTTATCAATTTTTTTGTTGCAATTAATCGAAAACTTAAAAAAAAAACTTACTAATTGGCACTATAGACTAAAACAAGAGAGGTCAAATAGTTTAGTAAAAGAAGTAAATAATAAAAAAGGCCTCTTAGTGGTTAATCAATTTTCTATTGACAATGGTGGCTAATGTACATGCACAATGTTCTAATTGCTTATGGTTATTTGGCGTTAAAGGTTCAATATCTTAGAAAAAAAAATTACATGCAATTTTTATTTCTTTCCATCAGATCATAATTAACTGTGTACTGTGGCTTTTTAAGTAAGTCGCATTCAATAATTTTTTTTTGTGCTTTAAATTTGGCTAATTAGATTAATTCAGCTGTTTCTAGTTTGCCACATTTGATTTAAATTACGTGATATGTCGTTAATTATGTCTACAAGTTTTTACTCATTTCTGCACGTCGATGACTTTTTAGGTTTCTTGAATCTACACTTGACGTATTTGTCTAGCTAATTTCATAGATGTATTAATTTATGTTTTCTTAATTGAGCGATTTTTTATGAATGGAATGAATGACTTAATAATATTTTGTTGTTGTTTCTTTTGTTTCGTACTTCGTGTGCATTGCTTTTTACATTTTTTTTTTCTGCTACTGTTCGTTATTTGTTGTCTCTTTCTTGTAACAGAAACGTACTAGATGTGTAAATGTTAAATTGTTTGAATTTTTGAAATACGTTGGAACTGAGTGGTGATGTAGATTCATAATATAGTTTTTGTTTGTTTATTTGAATAAAATACTCAATATTCAAGTTTTTTAATTTTTTTTTTTTTAAAATATTTATATTTTTAGCTATATATCTTCAATAGAGAGTATGATCCAATTCACAGTTTTAAAACCGGTTTTGCATCGTTTTATGAAAAAAATTCTTTAGAAGAAATTATTAGCAATATTGACATTGAGATGTGAACTAGTTGCTTAGTTCTAAGCATCAATGTTTTCCTTAATACTCTAGGCTTACCCCCCGCGCCCCCCCCCCAAAAAAAAAACCCCCAAGCAGATGTTAATAAACTGCAAACATATAATTTTAATTCAAATATTTATTAACAAAAAAGTGTTGTGTCTACATAAAAAATCTATAACCTACCATTTAATAATAATCCATATCAAAAATATTCTAATTCCATCTCAAAATTTTGAAAAAAAAATCTAATTTTTGCATAAGATCAGATAAATATTCATAAAATATCTCAAAACAAACATATTATTATGTTGAAAAGAAAAAAGGTAGCATAAAAAATTTCTCATAAACCGATGCAATATAAAATGATTCTAAAAAGAATCATGGAAAGGAAGCAGAAAAAACAAACGAAAGACTTGAATGAATGGATATGATCAGCAACACCAAATGTGTGTGTTATCGCACATCAAAAAACAAATAGAAACCGCTAATTTCATGTAAATTATGCTGGCTCTCTTTTTTTATTGCAATTTTTCATTTATGATACCCGATGATTAGCTATGCTGTCTGGAGCTTCTATCAAAAAAAGCATGAAAATTTATATAAATTTATTATATTTTTATTTAAAAAAAAAAATAGTTTCAGTGGCTTAACGAAGGCAATCTAAAGTAATGATTAAGGATCGTTTTCTCTCCTCTAATTTTGCCTTCGTGTATCTCCTTGATGCCCCAGCAATACAAAACAACACGGACATATCAAATTCTAATCGCAACATATAAATATATTTTAAAAGATTAATGAATTTAATAACACTTTTTTGACTTCAACTCGCGATGCCATTTTTATCTGGAGCACGACCAAACTCCTTTTATTTTGTGTGTATGCTGCACATTCATTGAAGAAAATTTCTTTGGGATAATTATAATAATTTTATTCGGCATCATTTTGTGTATTTTTTTTCTTGTGGCCTAATAAATTGATATTTTGATGTCCATAATGAAATAGTAAAACGGCAATTTAATTGAGAGTTTTAGCTCTAATAGGCAATGAGCGTCGTGCTTAATGATGAGAAATCATTTTGTACAACATCATTTAGGTATGATTGAAGGATTCATTGGGGTATAAAGGGATAAGACGCATTTTTTTGGGGGAAAAGTCTACTTGATTCTTTATATGCTGATTTTTGCTAGTGCAAGAATGTAACTGAATTCTTGAAGAGTCATGTAGGGTTAATGGAATTTTTGTTTATTCAAATCGAAACAATTCAAATCGAAGACCTACTTGAAAATTGGATTTACTAGCAAGTCTACCGCTCTGTTAAATCTAGTAGAATAAATAAAGAAAAATCAGAATTTGATTACGAAATTTCAAACTACTTGAATGCCAGCTACTAAATTTCATCCAATCTGCATGCTTAACCCCCAAAAATCTATGCTAACCACACCAAAAATCCATCCTACATTGGCATAGATGTGCTACTTTTATCATCCATCCATTCATTCATTAATGAAAGGATTCATTCGATGCATGCGTTACCGCCCCAATTAGTAGGCATGATTGAAGGGTCAATTGCCGTTTGATGATGATTCCTTTTGTTGTGGCCAAGAGGCGAGTATCAAAAAAGCAAAAGCATGAATTGAATTAATATAGAAATTTCGTGCAAATAATTTCTAAATTTTTTGATGCTACTTCCATTGTTGTAGACTGATTGCTAACGACATGTCTTTCATGGCCAACATCAAAAGGAGACAGTGCGTTTAGAAATTATTCAAATTAATCGCTACTTTTAACACTTTATTTTTGCATCAAAATTTTCTTTTGTGAATTTTTATTTTGTGGTCTGAAAAAGAATCAAAAACAATTACCATGAATATCTCAATAGACATCACGCAATTCTGTTTTTGTTGCTTTCAACTCTTCTTATCTTAAATATACACTTGTATGAACGACGATGAAAGACGTTTAAAAGGAACAGAATGAGATTAGATTATAAACAAAAATTGTACAAGATTAATAAATTAAAAGGATGATATTGCATTCTTAGTGCCAAGTAAGAAATTGAAGAGAATAAAGAGATGAAAATTATTGAGTTGAGTAAGGAATTATTGAAATTGCATGACTAAGTAAGATAAGAAAAGTGTTTTGATATAGAAATTTTGTGAAACATATCAGAGAGAAGATAATGGACTTGGATGTAATGTTTGGTGGCTACTAAGTTGAATTTGTTGGGTATTTTGGTGGCAAAGCAATTTTAACTGCTGTAATTTTGTAAAATTGTAAATATACAGAAAATTTGAGTAAAAACTTTGATATTAAGTAGCTTTGTGAACTTACCCGAAAGGCACAGATCGGATGATCGATATAAAATCCGGTACCAAGCTGTAGTGAGGCCAGTACCAAGATGGCATACAGTTTAATTCGGAGTGGTGCTAGCCTCACTCCAGCTTGGTGGTGAATTTCGTCGTTAATTTTAAGATTTTTTCGGTGTTTTTTAATGATTTATTAAGGAACTAAACGAGACTTTTTTGTCTGAAAATTAAACTTGTTATCTCAAAAACCTAACTTCTTTCCTAAAAAAATAAGTTTTAATTTGAATTCTTGTCCTCTTTTCTCCATAATATCAAATATGTATCTAAAAAATTAATGATTTTTTGCATCAACATCGAACATTCCCATTAATTTCTTCAAATTTTGTGCAGCATCCTTCCGATACCAATAAATCTTTTGCAAATAATTTTCAATTTTTTATTCAACATCAATTGATTTCTTCCAAAAAAAAAAAAAAAAATCAATTTATCAATTCCACATAATTCCATCAAAATAAACTACTCAATGAATTTCTTTACCTGTTCAATGCCAATTTTTTCATCATCTTCAAAACAAGAAGAAACCTTCGTGAAGTATCTTCTGACACCATTAAGAACCCTCATTCAATTGATATAAGGGCCAAATTATTAGATCCATTCCATATCAATTATTGTGCACCTTATTTCTAAATAAAACAGTCTCAAAAACGGTAAATAAGAGGATAAACTCAAAATAATAAGAAATAAAAAAAATAAATTCTCAGACACATTAAGGAGTTTGGCATCATCCACTAATCTTCCTTCTTCATTTCACGATATTCCATTCATCAAAAAGTTCTTCACTCTTTGTTGCGTATTTTTTTGGCCTGGCATGACTTTTGTGTGTGCATCAAGTCCAAAAAATGGTAAATTACATAATTGAGGCTCTTTCGTGATTGCAATTAAGCAACGGGTTCTTGTATTTCTTTCTTTACTTTTGGCTTCTCATTCTAAGCAATTTTTCCTATTCAATGAATTCTTCATCAAATATAGATCGCCTTTCATTATGTGAGAAAAAGCTATAAAGGATGAATGGAATGAGTTTTGATTGTAATAATACTGTGCAATCATTTCTCCTGTTTTTTTTTTTTTCATTTTCATTCCCTAACGGGTGCATCATAATCCATCTTCATTGTGAATAATTTCATTTAATATGATTAAAGTTGATGCTTTTTGGTTTTGTGTTCGGATGAGCTATAATGTGAGATGATTCTACGAAGAATACGATGAGTAAATGGATTGACTGAGGTGTGGATGATGATAATGCAATTATGTTGAGGGAATTAAATGAAATTTTTGGGATTTTGGTTAGGAATTGGATAGTTTTGAGGTTGATTAAATTGACTAAAAATTTCAAGATTTTATAGTTTTTTGAATACATATTCAAACCCAATTTGTGTCATTTCTTCCGTAAACATTCAAATTGACCATATCTTTGTCCATATGTGCATATTTTTGCATGCTTTATTTCCTCCTACAGAACTATAAAGCCATACCTAAATTGATTAAAATTCAATAAAAGTAAACAAAATCTTCAAAATCACCGAAACAAAATCTTTTGATGTGCTCACAAAATGTTACACAAATTCATCTTACAAACCAATCCACAGGACATTTAAATAACCAATTTCTCCTGTACAAAAAAAAAAAAATAAAATAAAAAATAAATGTCACAGAACAAAAAAGGAAAAAAATTGTTCTTAAGAAAATTAAGTTTCGCCAAAAATGTACTTGAAACTCTTTTGTGATGAACAACTGGAACAGAACAAAATGACACAATGGGACATAAATCGATGTACTTGAGATTCTTTTGTTGGCTATTGTTGATCTCAAGAAGAGAGTTTAAAGAGATTTTAATAGCATTTTCTGCTTTCAAGGAATTTCTTTTTCATCTTCTTCTTGTCTTGTTACCTATTTTTAAGACTTTTAATTACTAATTTCAATTTTTTTTTTACTTTAACAAAATGATTTTTTGAAGGTTTTTAAATGGATTTTTGAGGTAACTTTTGAAGACCAAGTATGTAACTGTGATATTTTTATAATGTATAAGGGATATAAAATGAAAAATATGAAGCAACACTTTAAAAATGTTAAAGCATTCATTTAAAATATTTTTTCAAATCAAGTTTAGAGCACAACTTAAAATTCTAGCATAAAGTAATTTAAAAGCGATGCTTCATTTTAATTTCAATACTTTCTGAATTCCAAAGTTTTGCTTTACAAATCGATTCAAAAGCTAAGCTTTATTTTTGAAGCAAGCCATCAAAAATTTTAAAGTATCGCTTCAATAGAGTCCAGAAAAATAAGAACTTACATCATTTGTCATTTAAACTTCCTTTAGAAAAAATTCTCAAGTGTTGCTAGAATTGTAGCAAACTCTCAATTGTCTAGTCTCCTCAGTCATCCATTAATATCTCTTCAACAAATTCAAAGGTTCTTGATTAATGAATTGCCCTTAATGTTTGTGCGAAAAACAATAATTAATAGTTCGGTTAGTTCCTGATAATTTAAGGCCACATGATCGCAAAAAAATAATGGAAAACATCTTGACTTTAACATAAGCAGTACTTAACATACTAACATAAGCATGATTAATTGAAAATCAAATAAGGATATATGTAACCAAATACGGATTATTTTTGGCACCAATCGACTGTCTCGTCTATGACGATAATCACAAGACTCGTGTTACGGCTAGTTCTCTTTTGTTTTTTTATGATGATAAGCGACCGACACACCTGAAACCAAAAAGTGACTTTGCGCCTTTTTTTGGCAAACAAAAAAATTATTTTGCTGGTAAAAATTTTCACGCCTTGCTCATTGTTTGGGCAACATAAAGTTCACAGTAATTTAGGATCAAAAATGTTTAAACAAATAAAAGGATTTTTTTTGACTTTAAAGAAAAAAATTTTATGTCCGTCATTTAAAAGTGAAGACAATATTGCACATGAATCCTCTTATTATGCCTGGTTGGTGTAGAAATATCCTCCAATGTACATGAACAGCTTGAAAGTTATGCAGAATAATGGAAAAACGGTAAGCAAAGGAATCGGTGCGCTCGAGCCTCATAAAAAGGGAAAGATATCTTTTTTTTGGCACATGCTGTGTACATTTCTTGCCTTTCAATTATGGACAATAGAAGATTTTATTGCATCTCATTAGATGCCTATTTTTAGGTTATTTAACTTTTTGTTCGATTCTTTTGTTTGTGTATTTTTGTGTAGCTGTTGCAGGATGAACCCAGTGAGTGAAGATGCGATGGTGGAAATTTCTAGAAGCACTTTGAAAGGCTGGAATTTTGACATTGTAGGTGCTTTTTTTTAGTTATTTAAATTTTTTGTACTTTAACTTAAATGAAAGAATTTTTTTTCAAAAATCAAAATTTGGAAATATCAAAAGAAAAAATCTAAAAAGATGAGAAATTGAATCAATTTTTTTGAAAATGCGTTAACTGCAAAATTTACATTTTGAGTAATTTCTCGGACGTATCTTAAAAATATATAATAAATTTGGTATCGTTGGATAGCTTAATACAATGGTTAACCATATATGTAAAAAGTTTTTGTCTTGGACTTATGCTATTTCTTACAGAACACCTCAAAGGTGGACTAAATAGGTCATTTTCAAACCAAAATTTTGTGTATGTCCTGTGCATTAAATGTATACTTTTTTGTTTCAATATATGCTTCTACATAGGAACTAAACTGAGCCACTTCTAACTTTTTAAATGATTAAAATGTTTTCGAGAAAAATAATTTCAAAGTTTGGAAAATTTCCAAAAAAATTTTTTTTATGAAACCATATACTTTGAGTTTTGTCTTATTTCTCATATATAATATTGCAACAAATAAAGCTTTTGGTATTATTAGAAAGCTTAAAACAGTAGCTAGATATAAACATAAAAATTTTTTACTATGGACTTATCCTGTTCCATACAAAGTACCTCGAAAATTGGCAAAATGTGCCATTTTTGAATGAAAATTTTAGCTATATCCTAAAACTTAAAAATATTTGTTGGTAATGTGCTAATTACTTCTTAAAAAGAACTAAAAAATGCCGCTTACCGTAATTCATTTCAATACTTTGGTGTTGAGATATTAATTTTTAAATTTGGGTAGATTTTCTCATATAAAAAATTTCAAAAATTCACGTAATTTGACGTTTTATTTAATTTCTCGCGTATATAGCCACAAAATATATCATGTTTGGTATCGTTGGAAAGCTTAGAGCAGTGGCTTTTTATATCTTTAAAAATTTTTTGGAATGGACTTATTCTGTTTCTCATAAAACACCTCAAATTATACGAAAATTTTCCAATCTTTGAAATTAATTTTCTTGAATACAATCAATTTATTCAAAAAGTTTGAAGATACTTAGTTCAACTCCTATTAAGTAGCACATGAAACAGCAAAAAAATACAAATTTTATACAGAATACACAAATGAAATTTAGATTTGGAAATTATAGGTTAACTATATATTTTGAGGTGTTTTATGAGAAACAGAATAAGTCCATTCCAAAAAGTTTTTAAAGATATAAAAAGCCACTGCTCTAAGCTTTTCAACGATACCAAACATGATATATTTTGTGGCTATATACGCGAGAAATTAAATAAAACGTCAAAATACATGAATTTTTGAAATTTTTTATATGAGAAAATCTACCCAAATTTAAAAATTAATATCTCAACACCAAAGTATTGAAATGAATTACGGTAAGCGGCATTTATTAGTTCTTTCTAAGAAGTAATTAGCACATTACCAACAAATATTTTTAAGTTTTAGGATATAGCTAAAATTTTCATTCAAAAATGGCACATTTTGCCAATTTTCGAGGTACTTTGTATGGAACAGGATAAGTCCATAGTAAAAAATTTTTATGTTTATATCTAGCTACTGTTTTAAGCTTTTTAATAATACCAAAAGCTTTATTTGTTGCAATATTATATATGAGAAATAAGACAAAACTCAAAGTATATGGTTTCATAGAAAAAAATTTTTTGGAAATTTTCCAAACTTTGAAATTATTTTTCTCGAAAACATTTTAATCATTTAAAAAGTTAGAAGTGGCTCAGTTTAGTTCCTATGTAGTAGCATATATTGAAGCAAAAAAGTATACATTTAATGCACAGGACATACACAAAATTTTGGTTTGAAAATGACCTATTTAGTCCACCTTTGAGGTGTTCTGTAAGAAATAGCATAAGTGCAAGACAAAAACTTTTTACATATATGGTTAGCCATTGTATTAAGCTATCCAACGATACCAAATTTATTATATATTGTTAAGATACGTCCGAGAAATTACTCAAAATGTAAATTTTGCAGTTAACGCATTTTCAAAAAAATTGATTCAATTTGTCCTAAGATCCCCTCTTATGGGGCTCCCGTTGAAAACAATTAAATTTTTTAAACTCAATAATTAATTTTTCCTATAGCTAAAATTTTAGTCCTACAAATATGCCAGTCAAGCATATCATCACTATCTGGGCTTCATCATCTCGAAAAAGTCCATCCCAATACTACAAAAAAAAGAATTTAAAATCTATTTGTCTTTTAAATTTTTCTTTCATATGTATTCACCTATTTCTGCATAAAAATAGAGTAAAGACAAACTTTCAATAATACTGCAAAAAATAACAAATTTCAAAAAATGAGGAAGACAATAAATTATCCAGGATTACAAGAAGCGCCTCATTGTCTCAAATACACAACTTCCAGTGAATCTGACTATTCAAAATTTTGAAATATTACATGAAATTAGTTAAATGTATCTTTTCATTCTATTCACATTCACAGTATGGATGCATATGGAACCATATGATGCAACATTATTGGTTGAATATAAAAAAAAGCAAAAAAAAGACAGAACAGAAATCAATAGCCAGCGGTCATGGACAAAAACTTTAAAAAGGTACAAAAAAGTCTCATTTCCGATGAATTTTGCATAGTTAATCGACTTTGTATAGAATCTATTTTGAAAATATCAATTTCATAGTAAAGATAATACAAAAATACATTTTAATGCATTTAACTAAAATACATTATAATAAAGGCAAACAAGGAAGCAGAGGGAGGAATGTTGTTGGATATGGTCAAATGAACATAAATAAAAATATTCATAAAAATGTGTGCAATAAATCGCCATAAAATTGCTGTTGAAAATGAGATTTCTGGCGCGATATTTTGTTACTTTATTAACAGCACATGATGCCACATTATAGCTCGTTTATGTGTGCAATATTATTGTTATTATTATTATTGCAGAAACTGAGATACAGTTTGATCAGTCGGGGGTCGAAATTGTTAATGATAATTTTTATGATGTTGGTGATTTTACTGCTGACGATGTGTGCTGTAAATGTGTTTTACTTGATGAAGAAATTCAAGGTGGGATATGAGACGGTGAATGAATTCAAGTAAATAAGTTGTAAGTGGAGATGATCTTATGCTGAAAATGTGCTGAAATTAATCTTATATCAAGGGTATTAGTTTTGAAAATTGATTGCTGGTTGTAATGTGTCCAATTTAAGGAATTTATACTGATTCATTGGATTAATTAATAGACATTAACTTCCTTAAACTTGTTAACATTTTTCGATCTAATGACTTGAAATAATTGGATATTCAGCAGTTTATATCAAATTTAAATGACATATCTTTGAATTTTTATTTTTTTAACCTTGCAAAACAGTTTATATTTCATTTACTGCTCTATTTTAGAAGAGTGCATGAAAACTCACACTTTTGGCATTAGCTTCCATGGGTTAGCTTTAGAATTCAAATATCATATGAACAATCAATTCAAATTCAATGAAATATGTCCACAAAATTAGAATCACATGCCACAAAATTAATGAAATCTAAATATTCTAAAATCCAATGAAACGTGTACAAAAAATTAAAAATCAATGCTATCAAAACCAATCTAATCTTATAATTTTCACCTTAAATTTCCTCCAAAATTCCAAAAACCTTCAACTCCATAATCAAATCTTCTCACATCAAGTCTCACTCATTCTGTAAAATCTCACGCGTCAACTCAAACCTATAAATTATCACACAAAATCAGAAAATCGCTAATAATATTTCATTTCAACCATCAAATGGCTCCTGTTACAATTATATACTATAAAAAAAATTTAAAATGCGATTTTATTATGAACAAAAAATTCAATTAAAAAAAATCATTGACTGCTAGTCTACAATCTAAAACATCTGCTTGGCCATGTTTTTTTTTTGTTTGTGTACACTTTAATATATGGAAATATAATATGCATCTACCATTTACCTGGCAATTTTCTATGACGTCTCGATTCTCTGTTTTCACTCATGAAAAAAATGAGCATAAAAGGCATAGAAGAGAAGAAATACAAAAAAAAAATATTAAAGTGCAAAAACTGAAGAAGCATTGGCACGGGTTTTGAATATCAAATTACAATTTCTGCCGATGATCGTCAAAAGACAAAAGAAACATGATAAATTTTTTCAAGATTTCTGATAATATTGACAGAAACTTTTTTTTTGCTGTTGTTGAATTGTAAGATCTTAATGTGTATTAAATGAATCCTTTTCGTTCCGGTTGATGAATGAGTAAATATTAGCTAAACATATGACAATTTATAGATTTTTTGCTACAAGATTTGAACTTTTATTTTATTTTTTGTTTAGATTTCTTGTGATTCACATTCGCCTGCCTGTTGTTGTGTAGGCAGTTGGTAAATAAATATGGCATTGAATGAAGGGTTTGGTGTGAGTTTTTCTTGAGAACTGAATGTCTAGGTGATAGAATCTTTAATCTAATTGATAGATTTTGAGGTTTTTATGAAAATTTAGGATTTTTGGAAAATCAAAATTTTTAAAAGTTATTTTTAAAAATTAAAATTTCTTAAAATAAAAATCAATAAATCTATAAAATTTTATAGAAATTGAGCAATCAAAATTTTACTATACAGAAATAAAATCCATAACTAAAAATCCTCTACAAACCCACAACAATCCTCAATTTCTCTTTCAAAAATCTCATAAAATTCTTTCTAGTTCCTTTCCTCACACCTTCTTCCAATCATAAATCCAAATCTTATATTCCTTCGTGTAAAAATTTAAAATTTGTTAATAACAACACATTTTAGAACAAAAAATACCTTAAGATATTCAAAATTTGATTAATTGTTCATTTTTATACTTCTTTTTTAAAATTTTATTATAATATTTTTATTTCACACCCTTGAACAAATAAAAATGACTTTATAATAATTATTTATTGCAATCCAATTTTTTACTGTTTGCCTTATTCATGCATTTAGAAAACGAGCTGAGAGACCCTTTTAGAGGGCCTTAATCAGCTCATTTATATCTCATGATTGTATCGCACTGACGTTATGAAAATCGAAAATTTTTTTTTGTTCTTTTATTGTTAAAATGAAGGGAAAATGAGTATTTGTGCCTTTATTTCCAGTGCTGATCATTTATCATCTTGCTTGTTTTTTTTTTGTTTTTTGAAATTTCTTCTTTTTTTTAAATATGGAAATATAAAAATATAAAGAAATTAATGAATGAAGGAAATTACAATTTAAGAGAAACGCAAATTTGTCAAAATCAAATTATTCATTATGTCGATGTGTGGTCTCTGAAATCTTTTGCTGTTTTAGTTGCTCTCAATTAGCACAATAAACGGTCGAAACAGGTCATCATTGAAGAAATGAATATTAAAGGAATATAGTAGCAGATAAGTTTGCTAAGTGACTTAGTTTATTTTTGATATTGACGCAATTTAGAGCAGATTATAGTTTTGATTAAATTTTTCTGAATTTTTGACAATAATATAAGTCAACGCTTTAAAATTAGATTAAGCTGCGTCAAGGCTTTTAATTTTGAAAGAAAAATAAATCAATGCTTTAAATTTTGAATAAAAAATGAGTCAAAGCTTTAAATTTTATCGTACAATTGAGTCAACGTTTTCAATTTTTAAAAACTAACTCAAAACTTTAAATTTAATTTCAAAATCAAAATCAATGCTTTAAAACTTTTTAAATATTCTTTTCATGAAAATACAAGATGATAAACATAAATACGGTCACAAACCATTCTAAAAGAATCCACCAAAACGACTGCAATAAATTCAGCTCCAAAAAAACTCCAGTACCAAAAGAACTGCAATTTATACATAAAATATTATTAAATTTCAACTAAACAGTCATGAATATTATCATTAAGGCTTAAAGATCATTTGAAGAATGAAACAAATTTTTATGTTTTTACCTACCGCAGTTGTATTTCATATCTACTAAAATATGAAAAGTGAATATAAAATAAAAAAAAATATATGAAATTAGCAAAAACAAGGCCTTCATACTCGACAACGACATATTCACGTGACGCATAATGAATGGATTTATGTATGCATTCTAAAATGTAGCAAATATTTTTTTTATGTTGTTATTTTATTGAGTTTATGCTAAGCAACATTGTTGGTGTTAATGTGCAATTTTAATGGTCAAATTTGTTATTTTGTGTGTCGATCGTGGTAATAAGTTTGGGATGAAGGGAGTGAGGCTCAGGTTGGTTGTATTGTGTATTTTGGATTTTTAATGTTTGCAAATTTTGCAGCATTTTGTTGCTTTTTTTAATAGACAATATTAAATCTGTAACATTTGAAGCTTTATAATTTTAATTTAAGTTAAAATTTTGATGAATTTTTAATCATTCCAAAAATTCAAAACTTCCTTGAATCCTAAAAATCCATGCCACCATCCCTTATAATTAAATCCACAAAATTTTCTCATGCACTTTTTTTTAAGTACTAATCACTCAAGTCCAAGTCCATCACAACATATCGATGTGCTAATATATATAAAAAAATTAAATTGCTGTTAAAAGGAAGAAGGAAGACATATCATTAGATAACAATAAAGAAATGTCCATAAAATATGAAAATTACCACAATTTTGTGCATGAGACTTTGTTGCAATGAATTTTGTCGATAAAAATTTTATAACAGCCAACAAAATCTCAACAAGTGATAGAAGACTGAAGCCAAAAAAGAGCGCGTAAATGCTACCAAAAGTGACAAGAAAATCGATAAATCCAAAGCGTGATTCACGATGAAATGCGATTATTGGCCATTGATGAAGGTTTAGGGTGGCCTTAATTGATGTATTTTGTTCTTTGTCAATAAAAATTGTCTCAGTTGAGTATACAGTGTTGTCGCATGGCAAGTAGCATTTTGAAAATTTCTCATCTCTGCTTAATATATCAGAAGTTTCATACAAGCATTTCAAGTCATTAAGTTCGCAATATGTTTGGATTGCTAAATCATTTGGCCGATAATATGGAACGATACACCCACATGCCTTCTGATATTCCTCAATGATTAAATCTCTCCTGCATCCTGAATATGTGTAGTCCTCATTTGAATAAAATTTAGATTTTCTTTCATTTTTATAGAAACATTTACGTATATTGGCATGAAATTGACGCAAGTCATTGCTTGTGTGGGTTTGTCTAATTGAGAATAAAATATTTGTTTGGGCATTACGCTTTAATGTCTCAATTTCTTTATGGTGACTGCTTAGAATCTCGTCACGGGAATGCATAAAGAGTTTTGATGGCGTTGCGAGTTCGAATTTTAAGGTGTGATCTTCAAATTCTATCATTTGCATTATTTGAGGATTTCTGAATCTGTAAAAAAAAATATTTTTGTCAAATTTTATTACTCTTGATGTCTAAATTATGTAACTTACTCATTAATTTCTCCATCATAGCTTCTGCTATTAAATGAATAACAAAATCCATGTTCCGAAAGTCTTGGCAAAAAATTCACACAACAGTCGATTGGATTTCCCTTAAATTCACAATTCTTAATCAGATCTTCACATTCAATTGCCAATTTAAATGTCATTATGCGAAGATCATCGGATTTTAAATAATCTCCAATTATCTTCAACATTTTTGTGTCAAATAATTGAATTTTATCGGATGTTTGTGCCATAAAGTTTGGAATTAGCTCAATTATGTCACTTTCCTCTCTCGATGCAGTGATATTGAGATTTTTTATGATATTGGAAATTTTTTTTGAATCAATGGCATGCAGCGGGCAGATATCGATGGTTGGGTAGCTGACTTTCATGTCATTTTCATTTAAGGAGATGCTGGTGAATGTCGGATTGATGTTGAATCTTTGGATGGCTCGAAAGAGGAAGGAGGAGGCTATGGTAAAACCAATGAACATTGTGAAGAACCACCAAAGACTGAAATGGAGATTGAATTAATTTTTAAGGTATATAATTGACTTTAACCTTTATTAAAATGTAATTCGTGACTAGTAGTACTTAAATCCTGAAACCTACTTCTCCTTCAAGTTCCTATCACCAATCTTTTTTCCCTCATATCCAGGATAGAATAAATTCAATGTTTTATCCACAAAACTATTTCGAAACCATCTTGGTGGCTTATACTCAACATTTTCATTCTCATTTGAATTTTTATTATTTTTAACATCATCAAAGTCCTTTTCTTCAGCCATCTCTTCACAAAAATCTAAATCACAATAGCTTCTGAATGCTCACAGAACTTTCTAATATAATCGAAAAAAAAATCCGCCTCATCAATAAATCATTTATTTACCCAATTATTATTTTCTCATGTAATTTTAGCATGCGTATCAACACATTGAATCATCTAATTAATATAAGTGGCATTTGGAATGGACAAGACCTGAAAAACAAACACAACGGCATATTCGTGAATTAATAGATGGGAAAGGAAAAAACAAACATCATATAGAATACGGCACGTAGATTAATTAATAATTAGAAGCAGGTGCTTTTGTTTCTATTCCGCTTTATATCTAGTTTTACAGTTTTTATTAGACCACGTGCTCAGCAGACTTGGAAATTGGCCAGTACCCTTATTTTATATTGGTCAATTTGTTTTAAATTGCTTTATGATGTAAAATGGATTCTAATTT
The DNA here is from genome assembly GCA_026123125.1 of Chironomus striatipennis. Classification (NCBI taxonomy): domain Eukaryota; kingdom Metazoa; phylum Arthropoda; class Insecta; order Diptera; family Chironomidae; genus Chironomus; species Chironomus striatipennis. Next base: position 55,166,033 of record CM047394.1, read on the forward strand.
TAATCGAGATATGTTTGTGAGATTGTGAAGATTGTCAGTCGGAAATGGGTTAAATATTTTAGAGTTGTGAAGTTATTTTAGAGTATTGGAAGCATTTCGACATGTTAAATCTTAGTATGAGACTGAAAGTTGAGAATTTCATACAGGGGGTCCACGATTTGAACAGTTGTTTTGTTCCCAAATTTTTTTGTTCAAATCGAATTTATTCAAATCAAAACGTATTCAAAAATTACCGTTAAAAATGAAAATTTGAATTTTTGCAAGGGAAATTTTTGGTTATTCAAATCGAAACAAATCAAATCAAATCGAAGACACCCTGTATTAGGTTCTATGAGGATGATCAATAAATTAAAAGGGGGTCTAAGATCAAGATAAATCCAAAAATAATAACCCTTTTATGAATTTGTGATTGAAAATTCTTGTATAATCACCTGAAAGTCATAAAACTGATCACCATTATACTAAACATTAAAATTGTAACAATTTCAACAAGTAGCATAACCAAATTTTATGACTCACTCAAAAAGTCATCAAAATACCTAAAATCTTAAATATTCAAAGATTTCAAAGATCCACTCATGTCTCGTGCCACATCTATTCTTATGTCGCGCATCAATACCCATTACAACAAACAAATTTACTTCTTTCTCTTTTTATTGCTTTTTCATCAAATATAACAGCTTCAAAAAAAATTCTGTAGGGTCATTGAAGGGAATGAGACAACATGATATGAATAAAAAATACACCTGCCATTTACACACAAAAAAGTAATCTTACAATATAGTTACAACTTTCGAAGAGGCTCGAGCCAAGCGAGATGAGGAACAGCAAGAAAAAGAAATTGAATTTTAGACACACTTGGCATCGTGCCAAGCAGTACGAAATAAGAATATCAAGAATGTCATGATAATTATGAGATGTAATTAAATCATTATCGATAATGGAAATGCAGGAATATCAATGACGTCGTTTTATCAAGTTATGTCACATATTTTTAATTTATGTAATGCTTAGGTTGGTTGGTGTTTGATACATGTCCAAGAAATTGTATGTTCCATACTTAAATTCCATTATTGCGAATTTCTTTATCGGCCATGCAACAATGTTGCTACTAACAGCAATCCAATTTTCAATGACTCGATGGTGTTGTAAAGCCAGAATGAATGGAATGAGAAATGTCGACATAAGATGTGATAGCATATCATATCCTCAATGAATATAATAATAAAGATGTTAAATTTCATTATGCCTATCATGAATTCATTTCTTTCTTGCTTTCTTTCCTTCAAGCTGAAATGGACACATGAAATGGCATTAGCAAGAAATTCTCATTAAAAAGTAAATGTTTGTAATATCAATTTAACGAAATAATAACGATAAAAAGTTTTAATTGAAGGGAGTTTGATAAAATAAAAATAAGTTGAGACGCATCGTGAAATTTTTGATTTTTTTTGTGTAGAGAGTGCGTTTAAAAAAAATGCATCATTTGTGTGTTCAGTAAGTTTTGCATCAAGAGTGCTTTTAGAAAAATGCACTAAAAGTTTTTTAAATAGCGTTTTTATTTCAAAACAAAGTAAAAACGTACATTTTGGCTAATATGAGTGCGTTCAGTGAAATTTTTCTGCATCAATTTTGTGTTCAGAATTTTTTTATTTAATTTTCAAAAGTGCGTTCAGTAAAAAATTTTCGCAACAAAATTACATCAGCTCAAAAAATCCTTCAAAAAATAAGTGCAGCAATTTTGATATAAAATTTACACCTTTTCCTTCCATCTGCAAAACAAGAAACTGAAAGAAAGTTACAGCTCAACCTCAAATGTTTTACAAGCAGACATCATGCTCGTCCTTATCACACTCATTAAAACATTCGATTTAATTTTTAATAGCAAATTTTTTTAATCAACCAGCAAGTTAAAAAGGGAGAAATAATTACAAAGAATGAGTAAAGGTTCTCGATGTAGCAAGAAGCAACAGCAAAAAAAGTTCCGTTAAAATGAGAACGCACATGCCGAACATTATAAAAATATCGAATATGCATGTTTAAAATTATTGATGAGCAGTTGATGACAACCGGGTGCATATAAACAACTTGCAGTTGGCACTTTTTCGACCATAATTTCTTTCGTGCTTTCTTTTTCTCATTTCGCGGTTCTTTTCTTGTTCTGACTTGAACCCCGCGAGAAATTAAAGTTAAAAGTATGCGCAAAAAAAACTGTGGGTAGCAAGGTGTTTATGCTTATTGAAAGATATGTCATATGATGGTGAAATTTATGGTTGTTTACCGGCATATGACTGAATATTTTGAACTACTGGAATCGAGCACAATTTCTCGATTCGTGATAAATTCAATTAAGTTCTTTCACCCACAAGGTTTCCAATAAGATGTTTAAATTATGCATTATTACATGCCACCATGAATTCCTTTTTATCCTCAGTTATTTTCAACAAATTTATTCAGAACCAGAAAAATGTATTTTTAAAAAACAGTCAACAAAAGACGTCGGCGTCGACCAACAAAAAAAAGAAGACACAAAATTTATTAAATAAAGCAATTTTTGTGTGCAGTGATAAAAAATAATTTTATGAATTTGCCACGATTTTGTTGCAAGTCGTTCAGATGTTCATAAGTATTTAAGCAAGAATTTCTTAATTTCCTTTGCATAATTTTTTTTTTCTTGCGAATCTCTTGCGAATCTCTTGCTGATCAAAGATGATGATGAGTATCGTAATGTCATAATGAAGAAATTATAAACGCGTGCCGTGTGTCGCAAAATCGTTCTGTGCTCTCCATTAAAAGATTTTGTAATTTTGATAACACAAAAATTTCTTTGAAATGCGACTCGAGCCTTAATGTGAATCAATAAAAATTTTAAGTGAAAAAAATCATAAAAAAAATTCTTGATTACAAAGAATGCAACAAAATAATGTCTTAATTTTCTCTGGGGGCACATCCCATCAACTTGATATAGATGACGTCTAATTTTTAAAATTTCTTAGAAATGGCACTAGCAAAATATAATTTTTTTTGACCATTGTTTTGTTGCATTTTGCGGCATGAAATACAACAGGTTAACACAAAACTAACAAAAAATTAAGACATCAAACACAAAAATTATTTTCTCACACGCCCTAAATCTTCATGACACATGATGCACGACCGCAATCTTTTTCACAAAAAAAAATTATTGCCTCAACTTTTGTTTTTTTTTTTTTTGCTGAAATGGTAAAAAACAAATAGAGGCTGATCAATTAAGTTTAATTTATTAATTATAGAATTAGATTTGAGGCTGTTTTTTGCGGATTGCTATGAGCTTAAAATAGATGTGATGTTGATGTTCGTAGTTTGTCTGGGAGTCTCTATGAATACTTGGCATTGAATAAAAATAGAATGGGAAGTGTGAACCCTGTCTTTTGAGCTGAAGACACAGCAATTCGTGGCTAGCAAAAACTTGAAAATATAATTTTTTAGTAAGGTTTTACGTTACCAAGAATAAATCTTAAGCGCATTTGAACTTTGTCTATACATTATGAATTTTTCGTTAAGGTCTAACTTTCAAATATTACGGGAGGATTGAAAAATTTTATTCAAAGACATCATCCTTCACATAAATTTCATCAAGAAAATGCGCTTCTGACACTCAAAAAATTGACCACTTTGTAAATTATAGCAACATAATTTGATATATTGCACTGGACATAAAGGTTGTTATAGTGAGGAATTAAAGGAGGGAAGCATATCAAAAGGAACCGTCACAAAATAAAAATCATCAAAAATATTTTCTTGATAAATTACTAAAGAACCGAGGATTCTCGTTCAAAAAAATGGGAGCAATAAAAAAGTTGAATACCTCATTTCCGACTGTTTTGCGCCATAGGTGACTGTCATTGTTTAACAAGAGACTCAAAAAAATAATTTTTATATCATAACCACGAAAGAGATTCCAAACAGGTGAACAGCTCAACTAAAGTTCATTAATCAATACAGAAAAAATTATGATAATAGAGTGGAGAAATCTTTAAGATATGCGATTTTAATGAGCTATTCCAATCTTAATTATCGCACAATTCTTATGATGGTCATCATGGTTGCATTTTATGACTAAAAATTGAATTAATTTTTTTTCTTTCTTGATCACCGTTGGATGCCATAAAGGAATCTTCATTATATTTAATATGTGTGATGTGTGCCTCAAAGAGATTCTTTGATGGTCTAAATTTTTTTTTTCTTAAATAAATTTTGGGATTCTTAAAAAAAATGCATTTAGGCTTATGAAGAAGAGCTCTAACGCCTTAAAAAATAAGATAAAGCAAAAAAAATTGTAAAGGAGATGAACAGGTAGGAAAAAATAATAAAAAAAAATCGTTCTTTTTGTGCATTCATTCGCATCGACATCTTCTTGTTACTCTTATTCAAGATTTCTGTATTTTTTCTCTTTTACAAATTTATGTGTTTTGCGGCACAAAACGAGTTCAAGAGTTCATTATTTTTAGTTCTAATCAGTGCATCATTCGTTTCTTTTGTACCTCCAAAGTATCCGGTCATATATCTCGATGTGATTACTAGAGGATTATGCTCGTTAGTCAATGATTAAGGTGCTGGGTTAGTGTTGTGATTTTATAGATGTTTATGGATGTTTGCTATGCTACTGAGGTTATGGGTCATGTATTGGGATGTTCAGCTTATCTAACTATAAATTTTGAGGTCATTTTTGGTATAAAGTGAACTCTGTATTGCCTAAAATCATTCTCAATTAATTCATGCAACCGTACTAACCACCAACTATCTCATCATGCATTCCACCCATCCAATACCTCACACCTTACCTTATTCAATATATCCATTAAATTAAGTCATCACTCAATAATTTTCATGGATTTTTTTGGTCACAGATAATAAAGTCGTGTACACCACATAATGATGCAAATTATAATACTAATAGCCACGAACATTGTTCGATATAATGACTTATTTACCAAAAAATAAAATGTGTACATATAAAATAATACAGTGAATCTTTAATCTAACATGTACAAAATAATAATCCAAGCATTATAATCAGTGTCCACAATCATTACTCTAAAAATAAAATGTAATTATTTAACAAAAAAGGTAATATTTTTTCGAGATGTCGATGTCGTGTTATCATCGCGATGTAGCATGAAATTGTTTTTGACGTTTTTTTTTGTTGAGGATGATAGTTTAAATGTAAGAATTCAGGGTGTTCAGATTTTTTGCATCGTTCAATATAGAATTAGAAAATTCATTAAATTTTTCGTATTAAACTAGTTTGGCATCTTTAAGTTAAGTTTAAAGTGAATGATGAAAATCCCAATCAAGTTGAGAAAAAAAAATCAAAGCATAAACCAAAATGCACTCCATCCAACGTTACGCTAAAATCACAAATTTTTCCAACTTATTTATTTTCCAACTTATTTATATTAATATTCAGTCCACTTTCCGTCCACATCGATCTTTACATACAACAAAAAATCTTACTTTTACGAAGAAATGATTGCAAAATTATCATAATAAAGTACACACACTTCAAAGACGATGCAATTGCATTTAATAAGTAAGTTGGCTTCGAGGTAACGCGGTTTGTTGGTTCTTTTTTTGTCGATTATTTTCATGAGAAACTGATTTCATTCTCATTGTTGTAAGTTTTCTCGTCTTGTTCATTGAATGCGTGTGAAATATTGGACGTAAAGAAATTGTCGCTTTGAGGCACAATATGAGCTTCAATATCAGCTCAATGAGTTTGTGATAAATTTCAATGAATGAAAATGCAGAGTATATTGTATTGTGGATGTGAATGGGAAAGAGATTGTTAGTTAATATGATGGAGGAAATGAGTTCAACAGCACTGAATTTCCGCTGTTTTTTAGATTTCTCAATCGGTTTTGTGGAGTTTTTAATGTTTAATGTCAAATAGCATCAAAAAACAGAAAACAGTTGAAGATCTTCAAACTTTACATTCAAGCATGTGCCAAAAAGCCAAAAATCGAGAAATCTTTCAAATGCACCAAAATTAAATTTCAATTCAGCATCAAAAATAAAATTAATTAAAAAAAATAATCAAAGTAATCAAAGCGTGCCAAAAAAATCTTCAAAAGAAATCGAATCAAACAGCGAAAGTTCAATTTAAAAAAGTGCGAGTAGGAAGGAATCAACCATAATCCAGTCACTTATTCATTTCAATTCAATTTATTACAAATATTTTTCATCGACAAAGATAAAATAAAATTTTTTTCTCACACGAGAGCACAACAAGAACAAGGAGCGAAAAAAGCATAAAAAATTGTACATCGACAGAGACAGAGAAAGAGTGAGTAAATGGAAATTTTTAATTAAGATTTAATTAAGCGCTAATGTTGGCGATGCGAATCGAGCAAGCAAAACTTTATGAGAAAGAAAAGAAGAGAAAAAAAATTATTTGTAATAAAAATAAAGCGTTGAATTTGTGACTCAAAAGAGCCATCAAGTCAGACTAATTAAAGGTAATCTGTTCTGTTCTGCATTTGTGCTGATGCTTGTTGACTTTTTTTTTGTTGAGAATTCGAGAGAGAATCAGCGAATTAATTTATCAAAAATTTTACCGCACTTGTGAATGTGTTTTTCTTCTTTTTTGGTAGATCCATAAAAGTTGGGATTTAAAGACACATTCTGGGGAGGATTAATTATACTTTTCGTACCATCGATCGGCTCTCAAGTTGATGAGAAAATGAAATCCTTTCAGAATGTGCAAATAATCACTTAATTAAAAATTTTCATTTGAGAATCTTTTTTCGCATGCATCAGTCGCGAGCATGAAATTGAGAAGCAGTGCAGAAGTTTATATGTGGAGGTTTAATGCATGATTTTTAGATGTTTATGTTGAACATAAAGTTTAGTTTCAATTGTGGAGCTGGCTGTCATTAAATTTGCTCAGATTTTTAGCAAAAAAATTTAAAGTAATTAAGGAACCATTCATTTAATAGGCATAGGTTATGCCAAAAACGACTTTTTAGACCCCCCTCCTTTCCTCCACTTCATTACGCATTTGTATGAAACGACCTCAAATTAAAATTAAACGGAAACTCAAAAAATGCGTTTATTCCACAAATCCACCATCTAAACCTCCTCAATTCATTTTTATTTGCAATCATTTCTCTTTGACTGCACTTTTATAGTATTTTTTTATGACTGAGATAAATTCACCAATTGATTTTGAATCACAATTTCGACATAGCATGCTCATCGAGTTGTTGGACCTCGATTTAATACTCGATATAACCCATAATGAAGTAAAGATTCTTATGATAATAAAAATTAAAGTTTTAAATGCTGCGAATGATTGTGTTATTGAGCATCTGCGAATTTTTTTTTAAAAAAAATGTGATAATCAAAAACTAATAAAAATCGCTGCATTTTTTTCACTTTTCAATATTTGATCGATAATAAATTTGTGGTATTTTCTATTAAAATTATTTTAACGATCATAAATCGACGTCTCTAGCTTGCGCGATCCTTTATTGTAATCCTTTTTAAAGTTTACTGCTGTGCTGCTCGCATTCTTTAGTTCCAAGAATTTTAAGACAATAAATGGCGCTGAAATATTAGAGAATAACTTTATTATTAAATATTTTCCAATAAACACCTGAAAATATTTCTTTTTCTCACATATTTCTAAAAATAATTTTTTTTTTATTAACTGCTTCACACGTCTTTGTTAAATGGCTAATTTGTTAGTCTCTGTTTCGATCTTTAATGTGAATTTAAATGATTTTATGTGATCGGTGGATTTTTTTTTTGTTGCTGCACTAGAGTTGAGCCTCCTTTTTGTTGTTTATTGCCTTTTAACTAGAGTTAGTATTGTTAGAGTGAATAATAAAGTTAGCTGGAGATTTTAAATGGATCTAGATTTTTTTGTAATAAGATGATAATGAATTTGATATTTAGGGCGTAATTTGTAGAGTCATAATTTTGATTGGATGTGAGAAAATTTTGATTTTTTAAAACACTAAGCACACTATTAATGATGTTATCTAATTTTGATGTATAGAACTCTCTTTATCTTAAAACTCATTTTTGTAAATCCTTAATTCAAATTTTTCTAAAATTATATTTTTAACAATCACTTCCTCAAAATTCTATTCAAATCTCATGAGAAACATTCTCACTACAAATTTTTAATTAAATATAAAATTTCTCATATTCATCAACCAATTTTTTCTACTGCCTTACTCTTCATTTTCTCGTACCTTTTCTTAAAAACAAATTCTTTTAACTTCATCATCAATTATTTACAAATGTGAAAAGATTTAAATTTAATATTTTGCTGATAATGTCAATATTTGATTAATTGAATCCTTTCGATTATTTTTAGCTCATTCATGCATTTAAATATTGTAAGAGTCAGAGGAAGCGGATATTTGTATTCTTTTTAAAAATGAATCAATGATGAGAAAGTGAATTTATGAGAAATTTCTTTCCGGTTTTACTTTTTTCGCTTTTGAAGTTTTTTCAACTCTTTTTTGGGTTAAGAGAAAGAATTATAAGCAAATATTTTTCGGGATGTTTGATTTGTGTGTTTTTGAATATCCTGTGAGAAAGATTCAATATCCGTGTTTGACTCCATCCTTTTTGGGATTTGAGAATGCAAGTGTTTCAAATTTAGGCAATATTGGATTTTAAAAATATATTTTACATGTTAAATTGTGATCTCGCGTAAAAAATTTAACACTTAAAAGTGTTTATAAAAATAAAATCAATAAGAAAAATTTAACATAACATAACATAGCACAATCATCCAAGTTCAACTTCCAAAATACCCTTACAAATTGTCTCTTAAAATACCACCACTCGGTCACCGTTCGTCCAGTCAACCATCCCAAATAATTTATTTCAACTAAATATTCATTCCAAAATTTTATGCATGAATCAAAGCGCAATTCCTGTATTCAGCAACCCTCGAGCCTACTCGAAAAAGAAATCAACTCAATTTATTCATCAGCTTTTATTTACTCATTTATAGCATGACTGTTGTTAGATTTTCAAAAAAAAGTAGTGGAGGGTGGAATGAGACAAAAAAAGTAAAATAAAATTTTTATCTCTTCTGTAAGTAAATTTTCAAACATACAGCAGTGCCATATGCTGTTTGACAAAACATTTCATGATTTAAAGAAAAAAATTATATTATAGCAAATATTTATGATCATTCACCAGGTTGTTTAATTCTGTTGCTTTTATGTATGTTGAATAATAATAAAATAAGGAATTGTTCTGTGCTGTGTGTTGTGCATGTGTATGCACCTAAATGTATGTATAATTATTCAATGCACTGGAATTCAAACCACCACCTGCCCTTATACACATTTACGTTTATATGTACGCATTCAAAATAAGGCTTTCATTCTTCTTTCCATCACTGTATTTGTCCTGTACATGTGCTCCTTATTGATTCAATATTTCTTTCAGTTTTTTTGTGATACAATTCATGTAGATTGTACAAATATTTTATTTCATTTATATAAGTGTCACCAACCCCCAATTATCGTACTTTTTTCCCTCTGTACTGTGATATCGAATAATAGATACAATATAATCGATGACATGTGCTGCAATTTTATTTTAGTATTAACAATGATTTATTAGAATAGATTTGTGATTAAATTGGGTAATGAATTTTGCAAATAGATTTATTTTTATTTTTGGAGGAAATGTTTTAGCCTTATTAAAGTAAATGAGTATTATTTCTGATTTGCTTAATTTTGGCTCACTTTTATAATTATTTGTTCGCTCAGAAAATGCATCAAAAATTTGAATAGCCTGAAATATGATTTTTGCTTAAATTAAGTCCTAAATATTTACCAGCACGTTATGAATAGCTTGGAGATTATTTTAGTTAAATGAAAAATCTTAAAATATATTTTTTGAATATTTATAGAATAAAACAAGCATAATCCCAAAAAAATCTTGACTTTGGAGTAAACTAGCCAAAAATATTGCAAAATTTTGTGCATTATTAAATTTCAACTTGGTAGTCTTAATTCTTTCAAATATTACTAAAATTACATGATCTTATCCACACTAAGTCAGCATATCAATCTTGAAAAATCTTTTTGAAGCTATATGTTGAAATGTTACCGCAATTTCATTCTTAAATGCCAAAAAATAATTTTTCAATTCTAGAATACATTTTTCTACAAAATTATACCTTACATCTCTTACGCAAATCCGCATGCCAAAATCTATAATTATCCATAGTTTCTAGCAATTTTCTTCTTCCCTCAAATCTCATTTCCTAAACAAACAAAAGACGGATTTGTGTCCAAAAAAAATATCTTCTTTAAAAAGAAATCCTCTTCCTCCTTCTCATGTCTTCTTCTTCCTTTTTTGCATCACCGATCATATTCAAAGACTTGACCGACAAGAACAAGAAAAGAAGATTCTTGCGGTAGCATCGCTTCATCTCATCTAAATAGAATGCTTTTTTTGCATTTACTGACCCATTATTTAAATAAATTGCACTCACTGGGAGTGAGAGTTCATCAATTCATTGTGGTCATTAAATTTATGTAATTTATGCTGTAAAGTTCTGAAAAGAATTATGTAATTGGATTGTGGCATATTAGAGCGGTTTTTAAATGTGGGTCAATATTTTGTTTAAGTTCTTTTGATGAATATTTTTTGGAAAATATGTAGAGGGTAGAATTTGGCTAATGTGAAGCATGGAAGCTAATTTAGGGATCGGCAAGAATATGTACGGTACTGATGAAAACTGATGAATATTGAATAGAATCTAAAGCAATTTTTGGTTTTTCAGTAAATTTTTCAATTTAAAAAATTTATAATGTTCGATTCCTTCCAAAAATTGTTTCTAGTCCTCAAAACTTCACTTCCAAAAATCTTCAAAAATCAATTTTCAATTAATACATCAATGTTTCCGAAAAAAGCACGTGCAGTTGCCAAACAACGCAACATCAAACTACTTCCATATGAATGTGACAATCTCTTATTTGCCTCGAGTCAATTCGGAAGTTAAAAAAAGCAAACCAAATGTATTTAAGGACATCTTTCAATACATTTCAATAAATTCATAAAAAAAAATCTTCAATGCAATGAGTAAATAATCCAAAATAAACAGTGAGACATTTCCTCTTCTTATTCTTTGATTTCTTTTATCATGTTTTATGAATTGAAACATTATAATTTCTTTTTTAAATTTTACTTTAAATTATTTTTTGTTCTGTTAATTCAAATTACATTATCCAGAAGAAAAAAAAATATATTAAAAAAAAAATTATCGAAAAACCCTCAAAACACCTGCTTTCATGGCTCGTGGCTTCTCTTTTCCCTTATTTTACTTTACTTTTGACTTAAATATATTGAACTAAATACAATATTTATTCTTTCTCTTTTTTATACATTATTTCTTGGTTTAATCACTTTTTTATTCTGTTGCATTTTGATTTTTAAATTTTTTTTCGTGGATGATTGAATTTTGATACAAGTTGGATTTATTCTGAGTTTTTCAATTCATTTTAAAATTTTCAAAGAAATAAGTTGAAAATTACAATTTATTAAAAATTAATGACACATATTCAGCATCATGCCAAAAAAACTCATATTCATTTCATAAATTTCAACTTAACCATTTTAATTAAAAAAATTTAAATTTCATTCAAATTACTATTTGTGCATTGTCCCGTGTTCTCATCCCACCTATATATTTCTGTTTACATTGACTCTCTTGTTTATGTGCAAATAAAATGCAATTATTAAGTTAATAAATATAATAATAAATTGGGAATGTCCATTTAAGAAAGAGCAAGCGACAGCGAGAAAAAGACCGAGAAGAATTTACGTTGTGAGCATTGAAACCGACCATTAAAGTATTGACATTTCAATGTTGTAATTATACTTCATAAAAAATTATAAAACAAAAATGAATTATTCGCTCTGTCATTATCATCAAATTATTCTAATAGCGTTAAAATGCATGAGTAGCTATCACTACATTGCAGATATTTGCTTAAGTGATTTTTTTTAAAGGTTTGCAAATGCTCATAAAATGCACTTGCATTGGCATATCCATCAAGTAACTAATAATTATTGTATGTTTTTCTCGCAAGTCTTAGGCTTTAGGTGGATGAGAACTTTTATGACCACCGACTTTGCCGCATATCATTACATAAATTGACATTTCAAATTTTAATTCCTTGTAAATGTTGGAATATGTAATTGGATTGGAAGTTTATGGGGTAATGGGGATTATTTTAGTAGGAGCGCATTTTTGGGGGGATTCTATGAACTGGAATATTCAAATTTAAGTGATTCTTTTAGTTTGTAGTCAAATCGAGCAATTAATTAATATATTAATAAAATATTAACAATGAAACCCACATCACATAACACCAGCACTTCCAATTAATTTATTTCAAACTCTTTCCATAAGCCCATCATCACACAAAAATGTAATAATTTTACATCTTACTTAGCATTTGCTCCAGCTACTGCTCCTGTTCAATAACTGTATATTTCTTGTATTTTTTGGTTTTGGGATATTTGATGATGGAGTAAGACATACAAACATCAAATCATTACAAAGTAATTCGTACTTTTTTCCAAACATATATAGCCAAAAATTATCTGTTATTATCAATAATCCATTTCATTTATGAACTCACCGAAAAAGGAGGGAGAAATGAGAAAGAGAATGGAAATTGCATGTAATTCACATCATAAACTTTATTGTACTTGACTTGAGACTCGAGAGTAAGAATATGTTTTGGTATGAAGTATGGTGCATGAAGTAAGAAATTCTTTAAATGGACTTTGGTGGATGAGAAGGGATTTTGTCAGTTTAAGATCATTATAGCTATATAGCATTGAGTTCGAATCTTTCAAAAATCAGTTTTGCAATGCGTTTGCTATCGTTCTATTTTTAAGAGGGTTTATTGGGCTTTTCAAAAAAAAACCGGCCACTTTAGAAATATATAAATATCTCAGCGATTAAAGCGAGTTAACACATGAAATAAAAAGTAAAATGCGTAGTTTTGAAAATGCAATAAACCAACAGTTAGAAAAGTTTTCAATTGTGTAAGGAAAATCGGAAAAACTCGTGAAAAACTTAGCTAACAATTTATATGAAATATTTAGCATGATTTTTCTCAGAAGTTTTCCACTATTCAAATACTAGCTTACTAACTGTAACATTTTAACCTTATAGAAGATTAACAATCACTATAAGTTTGAATTTTTCCATTAAGAGTTTTCCATGAATCATGAAAAATGTGAAATTTTCAAATTTTAAGAAAATCATTGATTTTTCATTCTTTTTTCACTTTTATGAAAAACTAATTATACTTTTATGATCGTATTATTTACAGCTACAGTTTCCAATTGAAAACTTTGAAAATTAAAAGCTTTTTGGAAATTGGAAAAATCATCGGAAAAACTAAGGAAATCAAAACTTACGATTTTTCAAAATATACTTATTCTAATGTGTAGCTATTAGTATTACGATCATAACAGTATAATTAGTTTTTCATAAAAGTGAAAAACGAATGAAAAATCAATGATTTTCTTAAAATTTGAAAATTTCACATTTTTCACGATTCATGGAAAACTGTTGACGGAAAAATTCAAACTTGTAGTGACTGTTAATCTTCTAAAGGATTAGAATGTTACAGTAAGTAAGATGGAATATGAATAGTGGAAAACTTCTGAGAAAAATCATGCTAAATATTTCATATAAATTGTTAGCTAAGTTTTTCACGAGTTTTTCCGATTTTCCTTACACAATTGAAAACTTTTCTAACTGTTGGTTTATTGCATTTTCAAAATTACGCATTTTATTTTTTATTTCATGCATTAACTCGTTTTAATCGCTGAGATATTTATATATTTCTAAAGTGGCCGGTTTTTTTTTGAACAGCCCAATACTTATGAAAGACAGTCAAGTATTGGATTTTAAGTACTAAAATGCTCACCATTCATCCTCTTCATCACTTCTTCCTCAACTTTCCCGCTCATTCCATCGCAATTTCACTTGATGAAAGGGGAACAACATCAATAACGATGTATGTGATGAATTGGTTGATATTTACTAAAATATTCTCAATCAACGTGCTTCAAGTAAAATAAAAGACCACAGCATCAGGCATCAAATATCAGAAGCACAAAACGGTACTGTAATATTGAAACATCATGTTCATATATGATTACAATGCACGCGTAAAAGGCATCAGTGAAAATTTTCCATTTTTTTTTTCATACTGAATTTCAGTTAAGAAGTTTTTTTTCAATGTTGATGATTGAGATGATCGGGATTGTTAAAGTGTCTTAAATCGAGGATGATCAATTGTTGAAGGATTTAAGAAGCAATTTCACGTATTGTTGCTCATAGCTATAAATCCAATGTTATTGAAGAGGCGGAAAATTGAACTGAATTATCAACAATAATTCTCGTTAAAAAAATACGTGGCAAGAAGAAAATATTGAGGAAGTACATGAAAATGCTTAACTACAAATTGATGAATTTATTTTTTTTTTTCATAAATAATAAAAAAGATTTTTCTTAATGCTGTGAGGTTAATGATGATGATCGCACAAATTGAATCCACGCATGGTGGATTTACAAGTTTGTTCAATAATTTTACGTGCTTTTATTTTTTTGACTGCTTCTTTTTGGCCTGCATTCGATTATGTCAGAGATTAAAATTCCATTATTCGGCATGGATTAAATTAAAGATTATGGCTATGAGTAGCTGGATATCAAACATGGACATCAGGTTAAAAATTTAAAAATTTGGAATTGAAATATTTTTTTATGGATAATCAATTTTTAAGGCTGATAATGATCAACATAAAAAATGATGTTTCAATTGAAAATATCAGCTCAATTTTAGTTCTTTGAACTTCCAAAAAAAAACACAAGCCACAAAAGAATCTCCTTAAATCCACATTATCTTCTGATTATTATTCCACTTTGAAGTTACATAAAAGAATCTTTTCTTATCAATTAATCAAAGAAAAACTGAAATTTGTCGAGCTTATACCTCCCATTTATTCAAATATTTACGTATGTCCAAAACATAAAATATAATCGGCAACATGTCATTTGCATTTTAATGATCCAATGAGTAATTGCAAGTGAATGAGTGGAAAAAAGAAGCGAAAAATGCAAGTGCTTTTGAGAATTTAGCGATGCCTGATGGGAGTCTTTTAAGGAGTGATGTTGTTGTTTTGGGATGCATTTTTCGGGGGTCCTTTAGATATGATGTCAATAAAATATACGCAATTTTTGAACCTCATAACCAACTTCAAGAACTGAATTTCCATAAGTTGACAGTGAATAACGCGTCCAAAAAAATAAAATTCAATCGGCGTACGTTCATCATGCTCTTCTTACATGTACATGATGTCTAGTTGAATGACAAGTATCCACACATTTGTGAAGGAGCAAAGAAAAAAAACTGAATTGCAAGTGAAGATAAGAGTGATGCAATTTAATGATCTCAAATAATGCCGCGAGCATAAAAATTCTTTACTTTCGCTTCTGTCGCACGAATTATTTCTTGTGGACGATGCTTCGCGTCTTTTTCATTTCGACGAAATAAAAAAACAAAATTATTCAATTGACGTGAGATTGAAAATGAAAATGAGCAATTATTGCATTTGAACCATAAAAAAGAAAAAAAATTTGAAGATAATTTTCGATTTTTTTTTTTTGCATAATTTGAGACGCATCTTCAAATGGTGCCATAATTGATGTCACTTTCGTCTTCGATATTTTTAAGTGACTTTCAATTTTTTTTTGCCAAATTGTGCTGTTATATTTTGAGAATTTATATTTTGCTGGATGATGGAAAAGAAAGAAAGATGAGGAAAGCTGTCAGTCATGATTGTGACAAAATTACTTGCTTTGGGAATTTTTTAAGAATTAATTTGCATGAAATTTGCTTATTTTAGGAAAATTTGCAGTTTTTTAATTGGACACTAATAAACTGGGATTTTTTGCAACTTGCTGGTAGTATTAAGTAGCTTAAAAATATTTTTGCATAAAAATATCTCTAGATTCAAGATTTCTGATTTCTAGTTCATATCTTCAAATAAATTTCAATAATTAGCCTCAAAAATAAGAACACAACCAATTAAAATCACAACAAGCTTAAAACCTTAAAACATTTTGTCAAATTCGATCAACATTTTGTTAATTTGTCTTTAAAACATTTCACTTAATGCGCCTTCCATTAATGCTTCTCGATTCTAAATCCACAATACAGGAAAAAAAGATCCAAATAAATTACAAAATCTCGTTCTTTAACCAGCAATATCATCTTATCAGCTTCACAATCTAAGTCAGCAGAGAAAAAGAATAAAGAGTTTGAAAAGAGATTCTCAGTTCATTGAAAACACAAGTTTGAAAAATATCTTATTTAATTCTCTTTAATATAATCGGATAAGACTTAAATATGCAATTAAAATGTAAGGAAAAAAAAGAAAATGAGAGATGTGATTAGGTTCGTATAAGATAAAGTGAGATTGGAAGGGAGTTTTATATGTTAGGAGTAGGAGAGGATGAAAAGCATTTTTTGAGATTGGGTATGTATAGTATTTAGGTGATTAAGTATGCTTAAGTTCAGCAAAAAATTTAAATCTTCACATATCCAGGAATCAATTTCCCCATGCTGAGTAGGAGACCTAGGGTTTAATCACAACTTAATTTTCATTTAAAGCCAAAAACCTTTTCAAAATTCTTAAATCTGGTAGTTAAAACCTGATATGTAGTATATTAATTTCAAATATGCTTAAACTCAAATCCATACCCCAAACAGTCAAATATACTGAACTCTTCTTCAATAAACGTGCTACCCAAAGTGCATCCATATAAAAAAGTTGCAAAGCAATAAAAAAAGATCTTTTGTTGTTATCTCAATTTCTGTATCAGCATCAATGTACAGATATATAATTTAAGAAGCGTTTTAATGGCGCTTTCCTTGTCATTTTTAAGTACCATGAAATGCGATTGCTGCTAATCTGAACTACAGCTTCCTCACAATCTAAATTTTCATCAGAAATCTTTCCAAAAAAAGTCAATAAAATTTTAATCGACACACAAAAAAAACTATCCAGCATGTTGTAAGTCAGGGAGAAAATTAAATACGACAATTTTCAAACAAATAAGTGTGAGATAAAGAAGCACCGCAATCTCATCAATCAAAAATGAATTTTTTAAACAACAAACAAATTTAATAAATTTTAGCATATTTTTTTTCGCTGGCATCAAACGAAAAATTTTCCGATCGCGATATTTTTCGTGTAACAAAAATTTGTGTAAAATTATATGGATTGAAATGTGATGCGGATGCACATTTTTGGATGATTTATGATCAAAGATTATGAAAAATGTGTACATTGCGATCGCAAATGTTTGTTAATAAGCTGTACTTAGGATAAATTTATGCTGTTAAATTTTAGATATTTTTTGGTATTAAATACAATGTTAGATTATGGATGGAGATTTTAGTGTGGGAAACAAGGTGATTGAGTGCTTTAAAATGTTTAAATAATGTTTGCTAAATATTCAGGTTTAAGATAATTTTTTTTATGATGAATTGACTGGTAGTGGACGAATTTTGTTGCTGTTGATTTTGACTTTTGATTAAAGGATTAGGCGTACATTAAAGTTAATCCTTATTTTGCTTTCTATCAAAATAATTTCAAAAAAAAAAAAAAAAAAATCTCGACTTAATGTGAAAATTTACGTAAATTCTGGTTTAAATTTTAAGTGCCTTAAATATTCCCAAAAAACTGCCTTTTAATCATGTAATGTCCATCAATTGAATTTAATAATGTACCTTGTAATATCGTCACAATATCTAGAAAATTTCATGCTTCAAATGTGTTAATGATATATTTCACGGGTTCTTTAAAGCACTAAAATATAATTTTTTTCAAATTTTTTCACACCTTTAACAAGTCAAACCTTGTTATTATCCACAGCATCCAAAACTTGCAATTTTATAAAAAATTCCAAAAAAAAAAAGTTATTCATATTGTAAATTACAGAGCATTTACAAAACAAGTGTGAAACGATGACTTTTTTATGGCTGCAAGTGTGAAAATGACATATCATTAACGAGCGGATTTTTTTTTGTCAGCGTGAAAAGAAATTGGAAAATTAGTTTTGATGAGGACTGAATTATATGAAAAATCTTTTGAAATCCTTAGCGGCATGAAATTGTCACTAAAGAACTTGTTTCATTAATTATTCAACATAATAGATGAAAATGACCGTTGCGACTGTATTGCGATGAGAATTGCAATTTAATAAAAATGAAACATTTCAATTTTTGCGCTTCAAATTCTTCAAAATACCTTAAATTATGTCCTGAAATGAACAGTATCATCAAAAAAATCAGACACATGAATTTAGATGTGATCTTGTTAACAGAGTTGCTCCACGTCCTTATCTTCAGTCTTTAATCAAATTTTGCGGTCAATATTTACAAAAAAATATAAGAACCAGAATAATTTTTAAGGTGGAAGCAATAAATCACCGTTTATTAATATCAAAAAATAATATAAATGTATACAGCATAAAGAACCAAACTAGCCTCTTTCATACCCCAAAAAAAAGAGTATCGATCGAGTGTTTCGAGGCGATTAGACGCGGACGGTAGATGTGTTTTTGGAGATCAACATTTTGCTGATGGCCAAGTTTACGAAAAAAAAATTGTATAATTTTTTGGCACATAAAGGAGGCTACAAAAATAACACTCGAGCAGTAAAGGCCAATTTTCAAATACTTTAATCCATTCCGCATACTTTTTTGTATTATTTTTTTATGTTTAGTTTGAATTACCTAAGGTTGTGGATTATGGGGTTAGTGAAAGTTACGTATTGATTTTTTAGAATTTGGTTTTTTAGATCAAATATTTTTGAATCAATTTATTTTATGGACTTTTAAAGTATTTTTTGATTTAATTAAAATTAAATGATCAGTTATGTACTTAACCATAATATGTCTAGAAATCTAATTTGTTAACTCTAAAATACATCAATTCCAATGTCAAAAAATTTAGTAACCAAAAATAAAATAACACATTCTACAACTCGTGACTTAACCCCAAAATACTTCCCATTTTTATCCTACATCATACAATATTTCTGTTTTTTTTCAATTATTACATTTTTCTTACTTCTAAAAATCAACTTAAATTTCTTATTCACTTCTCATGCGGCGAGATGAGCAAAACAAAAATTAGACAAGCGTTGATGTTTGTTTTTACAGCAAATTTCACCCAAAAAAATTTTCTCTGATTTTTTTCCGCCAGAATAAAAAATAAATAAAATTATTCCCCACAGTAAAAAAGAAGAGAAGTAAATTAATGCAATTCAGCTTAGAGTAAGAAGATTTTTCAATGATTATACAAGTCTATAAACATTTCACATTTGATGAGAATTTTACATTTCGGCGGCACGCGTAAAAAAAATGTTTCTTGAATCAGGTTTGAAAAAATGAAAAAATATGTTTACTTGAGGCCATAGTCGACTTGATAATGATATCGTCTATATATTTTTATATAGGTAATATTTTTTACTCGACTTGGCATTACTACTGAGTTGAGGATGATTAAAATTTAAAATATGGAATTAATGACAGAAGGTGGCTTAGATGGGGGTTTTGGAGCACTTGAATGAGTTATAAAATAATTTCTAGGCAAAATTTGATTTTTAATTATTATTTTTTGATTAGGACTAAGATAAGCTTTTGTTTGAATTAAAATAGTTAGTTCCAAATTAGCACTCGGAATGTCTATGTTTATTAGTTGAGACTAAGAATTTCAATGTTCTGTCTTTAGCGAATTTTCTAGTGACTTAGTGTAAGATTTAGCCAAATAAAGTCTCAAATTCAAGGCTTTACACCTTTTGCACTCAGTATCCCCTCATAAAACCCCACCAAACCCATCCCAATCCACCTAATTTAATATTCACAATTATCATACTCCATTCAAAGTGTTTAAAATTTTATGTTTATTCCCACAATATACAGTGTTCAGCTTCTTCTCGTCGTCTGTTATTTATCCGATTAAGTTACGAAATTCCTGTGTATAAATGCCTTTAAAAATTAATCTTGCAATTTAATTTCTTTATGGAAACGCATTTCGAGGAGTAAATGCAAATATAATTTTATATTCACTGGACTTGAAAAATAAAAAAAAAAAACAAACTAAAACCATAGGCGCAAGAATAATAATCTTCATGCAATGAAGAACACATAAATTACACTTCAATATCCACATAATGACGACTGCTGATGAGCTGCAGTTTTTTTTCTGTACTGTTGTATATCGACTTCATTCTAATTAAATTTAATGGTTTAGTGGATTGTAGGATTTCATGTAAATAGCCTCTAACACATTTAATTACAAATAAATCATTTTATTCTTTTGGATTTTGCTGTGTAATTTTTTTATTTATTTATTTTTTTTTTTTTGAAGATGCTTCTTGGCAAGTGCGAATATAAATTCCTCGTTTCACACGTGATGTATTTGTGTATTGTGGACGAAGGGAGATGTGAAATAGAATAAAAATTGCTTTTTTTAAGTTTGGAGTATTTAGTTAGCTAGAGCAGTTTTGGCAACATTTGGGACGAGATGAAACAGTTTTGCTTAAAAAAAATCCCTTTTGATCGCTTGAAGAATCGCATTACGGATCGTTCACTAATTAACGGTTATTTTTCAAAAAAAGCTGCTAAATTCCTGGAAATTTAAATGTTCTAACCATTCTTCCCTTCTCGCATTACTTAATAAATGATTGGTCCTTAAATTTTTATTTTAGCTTGAAAAATTCAGAAAATTATCCAAGTAAGCTTTTATGTTAAGCGTTTCATCTCCATAAACCTATAAAAACCATCTCCAACTCGATACTCTGCATACACCACTAATTGCAAAAGCAAAATAACAACACAAACAAGAAGCTTCACAAAAACTGCTAAAAAATTTTTTAAAAAAATTACAGCACTTCACTTACCGCATTTAATTTAATTTGCAATTTCAATACCTCACAAAAATGCACTAACTAAACATAAAAACAAATCACTTTTCATGTAAAGAAGCTGATAATGCTGGCAGCGCATTTTTAATGACGAAATACTTACAATCATAATAATAATCATATTTTTTGTGTCTGAATGTGAAATGAAGATTTTTTCAAAAACAAAAAATTTAATTAAGTTTCCATTGATGGTTTCCTTAATTTATGCCTGAAGAGATTTTGTTTGTATGTCTGATAGAACTAAAGAATAGACAGGCTAAAGGGATAAGATAAAGATCATTGTCAAAAAATCTTGTTAACAAATTTCTCTTCTTTCTGATGTCCTTTTTTAAT
This sequence comes from Chironomus striatipennis, assembly GCA_026123125.1. Taxonomy (NCBI): domain Eukaryota; kingdom Metazoa; phylum Arthropoda; class Insecta; order Diptera; family Chironomidae; genus Chironomus; species Chironomus striatipennis. The sequence goes on from CM047394.1 coordinate 55,187,411, forward strand.
CTTTTTCGAGTCCTTTTCATTAAAATTAACATGTTGAAATATTCAAGGTCCTTTTTGTGACTTTGGCTTAATTTACAAGAATCATATCAAATCAGACATCAAATCTTCACACACAAGAAAAAGAAACATTTTCATTCACATTTTTTTTTTTGAGATTTCGTGTTGAAAGGCAATCAAAATAAATTGAATTGAAATTTATGCCTCACAACTTTCATTTCAGTTAATAATGTTCCCTTTTTTTGAATCTTGTTTAATTTAATTTAAACTAATGGCCAGTTATGTTGTTATATTGTAGCATGAATGAGGATGTTAAAGGATATAAATGGAAATGTCATAGATAAAATGATGATATCAATCATCATGTTAAACAAAATAAGTTAATTGTTGAGGATAACGAGGGAGAAAGGCTTTCATGTGGGGTCTATATTGTACAGAAAGAGTTCTATGAACGAATAAGAAATTACTTAATTTTTTTAAAAAAAAATTACATTGAAGCTAAATAAACGACTTTACATAATATTAGACTAAACAAGGTGTATGATAATTATGGTTTAGTCAATTAATGAACAGGATTAGATTTTAAATTCTAAATAGGATTATTAAGCATTTAAATTTTTAAATAAAATTTTAAATTTTTCGAATTTTGAATTCAGATAAAAACTAAAGCAAAAACTTAAATAAAAATCTACATAATTTACTAACTATACTCTTCCATAAAAATGCCAACAAATAATTTAATAAACTTTTAATAGCAACTAAATGGTAAATGCAATAAAAATTTTCATCTTTTAATTTTCTTGTCAAAAACATTTTAATTTCAATATTCAGAATTTTTATCACCTAATATTAGAATTCAAATATCCTCGCAGATATCTCGGTCTTATCTTAACATCAAAGATAATTTTCATACGTAATCATAAAAGGCGTTTATAAATTATTCTGTTGACACAAAAATTAAGCACAAGAAATACAAAAGTATTTCTAAATTGAATTTTCAGCTTGATCATCAATTTGGATTCCATTTGGTGACTCAAAATATTTTTTTTTTATTGTTGCTGTCGTGCGAAATTTTAGTCGTCAGCATTTTGTAAATGTTTATACAATTTTATGCAGTTTTTAATAGCGATGCGGTTTTTTAGAAGTTTTTTATTTAATAAACTAAGAATTTTATGAACGGACAATAAATTTTGTAAATATTGCTGATATTTTAATTGAATATTGATCGGCTACCTGAAAGGTGTTAATTTGGTTCGGAAATGGAATTAGAAAATTTTAATTTAATTTTAAAAAAACTTTTTTTAATTTTGGGAATTTTAATAAATTTTTTAACAATTAAAGAACAAATTGAATTTAAAAAAAAATAAAAATAATTGAAATGATGATTTTTACTCTGCAAATTTAATCTCCTTTGCTTCTTCATTCCCATCAACAACAGTCTCTTCTGCTTCTGCTTCCAATTCTGCTTTAATCTCGCCTTCGTCAAATAATTGATTAAATCCAAAAACATCATTGAATGAATTTCTTAAACTTTCTGGTTCTGGTGAATTTTTGATGCCATTCCAAAGACATTTGTACATTCTGAAGACAAAGTCACATTGATCTTCATTTCTATCTGTAGTTTGGTCGCAATTGTCAATTATGTCGTTGAACTGTTAGATGAAATATTTATGTATGGGGATTAAATAAGTTACCATAATTTTTTTGGTTTAAAAATAAACTTACAGGCAGATCCTCACTCGATAAATACGATGAATAATTCAACAACTCTGGTTTCTGTGGATTACTAGTTTCAGCATCAAACAGCTTCATTTTGACAGCAAAACATTTCAAGAAACACTTTCCTTTATCACTTTCATCCTTGAAGTCTCCTTTGCCATACTGCACAGCTAATGTGTAAGTTACTTTATTCTCAAAAATGCATGTTCTCATAGCTCGACTAATCTCGAGTCTCTTTTTTTGTTTCTCCCTGATGGATTCTAAGGTTTGGGTTGTTTGGGACTGGTAGAAAAAATTTAATTGATTTTATTAAGTTTTTGAGGAATAGTCGGGAAGTGAATGGACTAATTTTTGATTTGTGATTTTCACATTTTGATTCTACATGACTCAACTTTTAAAAGTTTATTTCAACAAAAATACTTTTTGATATAATTTTTAAATAATACATGTAGCTACACTTGATGAAAAAAAAATTCTAGCAACACTAAATTAATTTAAAATCTCCAAAAATTCATCATCAAAACTCACCAAAACCTCAGCAACACACCACAACAGAACACAAAAACTCAACGAAACCTTCATTTTCTCTCAAATGTTAAAACTGCACTAATAGAATTCAAGAAACGACAAATAAGATTTATAGAAAATCCAAAATTAACCAAAACATTGCCTCAAGTGGGGACGGGACTTTCAAATGTTCTCTGTAAGTCAAATAACTGTTAATTCTTGTATATTTTTTCAACAAAACCAGAAAAATTTCATGACATAATTATGGAAATTAGAAAGAGAAATGAAATAAGACAAAGACATGAGGTTGATGACCACTTGTGTCTGTTTTTTTTTGGAGATAATCATGAGGCGGCTGTGGGTAGAATTTAGTGTTGGCTGCTGAAGTAATTTGAATTAATATCATATTTTTTTTAGATTTTTTTAACAATTTTTTAAATTTTATTTTTTTTCTTTAAATTTAATTTTAGTCACAAAAAAATATTTGTTCAATCTTCTTTAATTCAAGTCATAAAACCTTAAAATGATCCCAAAAGTCCTTCATAATTATCACAATGAACCATAAGAAGCACCACCTCGGTAGCATTCATAAATTTTGAACGATGTCTCGCAATCACTTTCGCCTTTCTCCTTGGCGCATCTGTTGATCAAAGTTTCAAGAGCTTCATTCTTTTCGGTAGGTTTGTGTGATAATTTACTGATCATAACATCAGGTTGAACTTCTCCTTTGTCGTTGACAAAACTGGCCCTGAAATTGGTGTTTTGTGAATTAAATTGATTGATTTAATAGTTGGGAATATTATGACTCACTTTTTGAAAAAGCAATGTGTGAAACACTGAAATTGTAATAAATAAATAGTAAATTAAATTATTGTCGAGGTGTGAATTGGGATGGTGATAAGTCCAAAACTTATGAATGGATTTATTCAATTATTCATATGTACATCAAACAAGAAATATCGCAAAAGGGATCATTAAATTATTACTTAAAGCATAAAATTTCATATTAACTACACCACCCTCCCCAATCTCTTCTTATCACAAAATTTGGATAAATAATCATTGACTTTTTGTATGGAACTTTACAAATATAAGAACCCCTCATAACCTTATCAATTTACGTAAATATTAAACAATTACTTATTTAGAATTTCTTAGTTTACTAATAGTTTACTAGGAATTTGGAATTTAAATTCAGGCCCAAATTTCAATTAAGATTTTAAGCAGATCTTCAGTTTGCTCAATTTTCTGAACAACATCTTCAAAAGACACTCAATCAACTTATTAACACTTTTAACACTTACCTGTGCCTTTTCATCTCTCACACTAAAGTCACCGGCTTTAATTTTATCTGCATTCTCATCAGAAATTCCAGTTTCTGTCTTGCATGCTTTAATATATTCCTCTGCTTTATTTTTTGCCTCTTCTGTGTGATTTTCTTCAGCAAATGCCGAGCTTATAATGCCGATTGAAACAATAATTGCGATTATGTACTTCATATTTTTCGAGTACTAAATGTAAATTCTTACGAAAACTGAATAGCTTTGCAAGGACCTTATGAACTACTATGACCCAAAACGACTGAAAGAAGAAGGTAAAATGATTTGACCGAAACTGAAGAGAATCAATTTATATAGAAGAGCGAAGATTTTTTTTCGTGCAAAAGAAAACAACAAATAAATGATACGAGTCAGTTTATTGATCAAGTAGTGGGGATGACAGCGAGTAAGAATAAGCAAATAAACATTTCATTTTGATGAGTGACTAATATATTGACTCTGCAAGATATTAAAAAGATTTTTTTAAAAGAGAAAATCAGATTTGAATTTGAAAATTTTTTGTGGTTATTGATGGGAACAGAATGGGGTTAGGGATGTGAGGAACAAAAACAATTTGATTGTATATAAAATATTTTGAGAAGTTAAGCTTGTCCTCGTCAAATCTCAAAAACTTCAAAAATTTAAAAAATACTAAATACCCCCTTACCCTAACTACATCCCATTCATGCTCAAGTTCTAAGTTAATTAAGAGCTTTCTGATTTAGTGTGATTGATGAATCTGTCAAAAATGCCGGTTGATTGCTTGTTTTCTTTTTGTTGTTGTCAATTTTTTTTTTTCAAATTTGAATTGCAAATTATATATGAGTACGGGAATCCCTGGGTTATAAATAAAGAAACAAAATGAAAAAGAGAATATTTTATTGATTTACATAAGGGGGCTCTGAGCTGATGATGTCTATCTAAAAGTTAGGGTTCAATTATTTTTCAAATTTAAATAAAACTTAAAAAATTCAATTAATGTCTTTTAAAGATTTTTCGGTTGAAGTTAATTGAAAATTTTATTGCCAAATAAATTTTTTGACGTAAAAATCTAGCAACCATGAATAAATATTTGCAAAGAAGTTTAGGATTGCAAGCGATTTAAAGTTCTTGCAGTATCAAAGTTTAAATTTGACTGAAATTTTTGAGAATTGTATATTTAAATTTTACATATTTGCAAGTTTCGAGCTAGAAGTTGTTCATAGAATTTTGAAAATTTAACCTTTGGTTGTATTTGGAATTGAAAATATACATGATAAAATAATCAATATCAAAACTTCAAAAAAAATTTCAGTTCAATCAAAAATTTTTTTCGTTAATCTTTATTCATCAAACTCTACAAAAATGAGTTAAAATCATTAAAAAGTTTTATTCTGTCTTTTTCTCTTCTTGAGGTTTCTTCTCTTCTTCTGGCTTCTTCTCTTCTTCCTTTTTAAATTCATGAGTGTATGTGACATGAACTCTGTAGCATTCGTAGATGTTAAAAGCAGTTTCACATTCATTTGCACCCTTTTTGCTGACACAGTCCTTGACTAATCCTTCAATGTCATCGGTGTCGACCTTCTTCTTCTTGAGTTTTTCTAAGATGACGTCTGATTGTGGCTCACCGGCTTCGTTCATGAAACCAACTCTGTGGAGAAAAAAATGAGATTTTTAGTGGTCAAATTAATTTAAACAATTTTCAATTCTTTTACTTACTTCTTGAAGAAGCATTTTACGTAGCACTAGAAAAAAAATTTTTATTAGTTTTTTATGTTTGATTTTAGTAAAATTCTATATCGAGACTACTCACTTGTGCCTTTTCATCCCGTGTACTAAAGTCTCCGTTGACGAGTTGTCTAGAAACTTCTTCTGTTGTTCCAGTTTCTTCAACACATTGCTTGCTATATTCGTGGATCTTCTTGATTTTTTCCTTTTTGTCTGCATCATCATGGTCGGTTCCATCGTGATGTGGAAGGGCCTGTAAGAGTTTTTATTGTGAAATCTTTTTTGATTCGATTTTTCATTTTAAGTTGGATTTTTTAATAAACTCGAATTATTTTTAAATTTATCCGAAATATTATTAATTTTATTTTTTTTTGTACTAAATTTATTACTTCATGCATTTACAAAATAATCATTTCATAATCAACTTGAATTAGGTATCAAACATCTCAAAATTAGTTAATTTCAGTATCAATATTTTTTAAAAAAAAATCTTGCACTTTTCACAAAAATCACGTTTCTTAATCCATAAATGCAACAAAACAAGAATAATTCTTACCAAAGCGCAGACAACAAATGTCAAAAGTACAACAGCAACTTTCATTTTTGAATATATTAAGTAAATTCTCTCTTCTTGAAACACACAATCAGCTCTGAATTAAGACTGAAAAATTTTTGATTCATAATAAAGCCAGATGACTGCTTTATATAGTCTTAAAAAGTTGATGAAGTTCATCATGAAATGGTCAATCGTGGTGGGGAGAGAGAGATAGTCAAAAAAGAAGAACAATAATATTTTTTTTTTGTTGATAAACTTAAATTAAGCATCTCATTGATTTATTCTATATTACTTTTGTTACGTGTGCGCTGTGTGCTTAAGGTGACGATGAGAGTATCGACATTATAATTATTTGAATAGTAAGTTGTTTACTGATTATGGGTATTGTGAGTACTTTTGTTGTGGATCTTGGAGAGGCTCTAGCAAGTCTTTCTTCTTACAATGCCAGATACTTTTTCTGCAGTGTTACTGGGAATGAGTTTGGTATGGAGATTTTGTCAGAATTTTTAAGAACTTAAAAAATTTAAATGCAATAAATTTTCAAAAATTGTTATTGGCAATAAAAGTTTTTTTTTGTTTGAATAATTTGAAGGATTTGAACCTGAAAATTTTCATATTTTTGATAATTTCCTTTGAACTAGCAGTTACTGCTCTGAAACTTTGAGGAATTTGTATTAAAATAATTTTGTGCACCAAATAGCTTTTTGGTAAAATGGACATTGCTCTGTAACATTGCTAGAAGCCCTAAAAATTCCAAAAATAATTTATTCTAACAACAAAAAAATAAAAAATAAATTAAAATCTAGCTGTAAATTTTTTCATATAAATTTATTATTTTCTTCATCGAATCTTCTAGAAGCTACCAAATACCTACTCAAAATCATCCACAAGGGACAAATGTCACACACTCTTCATCATTCATGAATAAATTCTTGCTCGTCTGCTTTTTTTCTGTACATTTCCATTTATCTTTCTTCTTTCGCTTTCAATGTAAACAAGTTGAAGAAGATGAGATGCGATGTGACCGTAAGTAACTAATTGAACATAACCTTCGATCAGTACGAGAAGAAGTAAGAAAGAAAGAGTAACTAGTATCAGTGCATTGAGTCGTTTCTATCAGCAGTCATGTGACAAAAAAAAGTTAAAAATGGAAAGAAATTTATTGATAATTTGGTCAATGTTAAGTGACAAGTTTATATGGTGAGTCATTGAGTGAAAATTGCTGTGGAATTAAAAAGTATAGAGAAAAATTTATTAACATGCTGTGGACTGACATTTGATGATGAAATTCGATGAACATGGTCTCGAAATTGAAGCTTCTAAGTCACATATAAAAAATTAATTTGCATATATTCTGAAACAGCTAATTAAACATCTTAAAAGTCCTTTAAAGAACTCAAACGTACAAAGTTCAAAAACATTCAGATTATCGCATATTTTTTTCAAAATTAATTATTCATCTTTATTAGCTAAAGCAGTCTTCAGCTTATTTATTCAAGAATTCACAAAACACTTGTTAAGTGAACTTCATATTGTACTCTTAAGTATTTGCTTAATGTCCATGGATCTTTCTCCAATAACAATTTTGTACTTCAAAAGCAGTTCCACATTCTCCACTTCCAGTCAACTTTGTGCATGTGTCAATGAGTTCATTGAGATTGGTGACTACTTCTGCGTCTTCTGTACCGCCAAGAGCGATGCTGAGTTTATCGAAGATGACTTGTCGTTGGAAGTTGCCAGAAGCGTCGATGAAACCTGATAAGATTTAGAAATATTAGAAATTATTTTAGAAATACGATTTTTCATCATTAATTAAGCTTAGGAATCATGCCTGAACCAATAGGTCGTCTTGGAAAAAGACCGCCTATTCGGCACTGACACACGTCGGCATTACATTCTTCATGAATGTCCAATGACTCAAAATAATTATTTTTGGATTAAAATTTTAAATGACATGAAAGCTTACCTGATTGTTCTAAGAAGCACTTAGCAAAGCATTGATATGATTCTTTGCTGTCATTAATGACTTTATAGACCAAGTTCTTGCCCTCATCCTCTGGAATTCCAACTTTTTCTGAACAAACCTTGACATGTTGCTTGATTTTTTCTTTTTGTTCTTCTGTTTGAGCCTAAAATTGAATTTTAATTAAAAATTGTGTTTTTAAAGATTCTAACGTTTTTTTTAAATTTAAAAAATAATTGCTCATAATATTCAATTCGAAAATATCTAATTAAACTTACATTTACAGTAACAAAGACAGCAACAACGAGCACTAAAACCTTCATTTTAATAATTATTAATTTTTTCTTTCTAATGTCGCGTCTAATACAGAACAGAGACTGGTGATTTGCATCAGAATGTTCTCCTTATTTATACTGTGAAAATTTCCTTGCACAAAAATGAATTTCGATGCTCAATAATTTATGTGATTTTGAAATTGTGATTAATTTTTTAAACAAGAGTTAATCTTATTTAATTTTCTTTCTTTCGACTTTTTTTTATCGTGGTTGCAGACTTAATGTGACAATGATGAGTTGCATTTTTGCAGACACTTGAATTGCTGAGATTATTTACATTGTTATTGATGCTTATTTTATTGTTATTGCATAATAATTTCACTTTCATTATTGAACAACTGAAGAAATCTCTTTTTTTTCTCACGTGGTTCGCAATGTTTATGGATGCAGAAAATGTAAACAATCTTATTGTTAATTTAATATTTTATTGAAGCATTTATCATTAAGACACTTTTAAGTGCTTTCATTGCAGTAAAATTATTGAAAATGTTAAAAAAAATTATTGTGAATTATTCATGCAATAAAAAGGATGGATAACGTCCCAAATTCTGAATTGAAAATTTATTTATAATTCTTGTTGGAGTTGAAATATTCTTCAGAAAGTTCAAGTTAAAATGTTTTCAATTTTTTTCTGAATCATAAAATTTATAATTTTTTATAATTTGCTAAGTATATTAAATTTAGAATAGAGACTGAACATATTTATATTGTCTGCTGCATTCAAATGAATCTTCTGTTCATATTTTAAAGAACTTTGTACCTAACTCATTGAAATCTTCAGAGCACAAGCTAAAACTTTACAACTTGTTTCAGAAACAAAAAAAAAACACAATTAAGAATATAATTAAAATTTTGGTGATTCATATTGTCGAACTTTTAACGGAGGTATAGCAGCAAACAAATCCTTTGTTGCACCTCGAAATCAGTGTCAATTGATCACTGACAGTTGCGTTCAGGACTGCTTAATCAATTTAATTTTGGCACATCAAAAATTAGATAGATTTTTTTGTATGAAGATTTTGTGACAGAGAAGGGGGGGTAAAAAGCCTCATACCCCCTCCCCTCCCCTAAAAATCAGACATCATTAGTGGACGACCCTATTCTATGGTAACAAAAATTTTGAGAAATTCAACGAACATTTGAATTTTTCGTAATGCCAAAAAACGTTTCGCAAAACAAAAATTGAACAGCACTGCTAGACACACCATGTGTCATAATCATTAATAATCATTGACCGGTTTTAATTTTTCTCTCTTTTAAATCAAGTTGCAAAAAATAGCAACAATTTGTTTAAACAGAGTCAAGTTCAAGTTCATCGAAAAAAAAACGTGAGAGAGAATTGAATCTACAATACGAGAGAAATTTGAAATTATTAATGTGTGTGGAAAGAGATTTAGTTGAGTTTGGTAGATTTATTTTTTTTTGATAGCTGATTACAGTTGGTCTAAAATTTTGATTTAAGATTGGTGTAAGAATGCTTCATAAAAAATAATAAATTTCTGAAAATTTCGAAAAAAAAAACTTATCATATTATTATGTAAAATTCTAAAAATTAAAAAATGTAAATTTTTGATTTTTACAACTTTCAATAATTTATTTCACTAAAAAACAAAATTTCCTATTTTTTTAGATAACAAAAATTCACAATAAATGCAAAAATCTCAGTCTCAGAACAAACCAGCAGATCTGTAGCACTTGTAAGCATTAAATGCCTTATTACATGGTGATGTACCTTGTACTCCCTTGCATTTCTCATACGCAGCCTCAACAGCCTTTGGGTCCTTATCAACAGACAACTTTCCAATAATAGCATTACGATTTTGATTACCTTGTGCATCAGTGAATTGAGCTTCGCGGAAGAAGCAGAGAGCAAAACATTGAACAGCTTCATCATCGTCGCTAAAATCTCCAGCCTTGAGTTTGGCTACAGTTTCTGGTGCAACTCCTGTCTCTCCAATACATTTCTTGACGTAAGTTTGACCCTTTTTGAGTTGTTCTTCTGTGAATGGTGCAGCGGCAGCGACAGCAACAATTGCGAGTAAAATGAAGAATTTCATGATGAATTTTAATTTTTTTTGTACTGATGTTAACAGTTTGAATGCACTTTAAGTTCTGATAAATTTCCGTTCTGATGATACACTAATTTATAGTTGGAAGTAGATTGTTCTGAAGCGGTGGGAGAATATGCAAATGTGCAACTCGAAAATTGTAGAAATGCTGAATTTTCATATTTTTTCTCACTTACTTCCCGGTAGACTTTATTTTACATAACTGTTTTTGCTAAGTTTACATTTATTTACATGCTGAACTTGAAAATTATGACAAGCATAAGTGAATGAATAATTGTTGACATTATGCAATTTTATAGTCACTGACTAGGTCGGCGGATTTTAATTGCTTTGTTTACGGTGCGAATTTTCGTTACTTATGTCATAAAAAATGAGATACAGCTACTAGGACATTATAAATATTTTTTTTTTTTGGTCATCAAAATATTATTATTACAGCATTGACCTGAAATTTGATTCAAAAATTTTAAATTTCTTCCATAAAATAAAATTTAAACTCAATAAAAAAAATTTATAAATCCACCAACGCTAAATGTCAACTAAAAATGCTCACAATGATTTATTGTCAAGATAGCATTCATACAATAAAAATGCAGTTTCACAGTCGTCGATTCCCTTGATATCTTTGCAAGCATCATGAATTCTAAGAATCTTTTCATTTCCATTTGATAGTTCAATGATTTTGCTTGAATTATTTGTTAGAAACTCCCAATCCTCAATGAGACCGACTTTTTCAAGGAGGCATTTGATGAAGCACTAGGAAAAGAGAAAAATTTATTTTTTTAAATGATTTGTGGGAACTAAGTTAGTTAGGATATAAAACTTACCTGACTCTTCTTATCATTCAGACTTATATCACCATTTTTAAGCTTTCTCACTGTCAATGGACTTATTTTGTGTTCAATCATGCAACTGGTTGTAAATTTTGCTAATTCTGGTGTGTTTTCAAAAGATGTTGTGCACACTGCATTAATTGTAATTATTATGAATAAATTTAAGAAAAATAGTTTCAAACTCATTTCAAATTGCAAGTTAATTTTTTTCAAAAAAATATTTAAATGCTTTTATTTTTAGCTTCTGATGTCAATAAGCTCTAAATCAGAAATGAAATTCATGCAAATATTACGATGATCTTTACTGTTTGAAATTGAATAAATACCTACCAAGGAAAATTTTCTCACATTAATCTTGCAAAAAGTAAATATTTTGAAAAGATTCTGATTTCATGATAAATGATAAGAAAAACAAAATAGATTTGAATTTAGAGTGACTCATCAATTTTTATTTTCATGAGAGATATTTTTCCTATTTAATTTAATTACAGATGCAGAAAATGGGTTTTAAGGAAAAAAAATTTGATTGAAAGTTGTTTTTTTTTTTTTAATAAGCATTAGAAAATTGTCATTTAAAAAAACATAAATTTTTTATTAAAAATTCAATCAAAAAGATTTTAATTTTAAAAGTTTTTTCAAATTATTAAGTTTTACAAAATTTTTCTAAATAAATTGCAAATAATACAAATTTAATCAAATCAATTTCCAGATGTTCCAGGGAAAGGTGTTTGTCTCGACCACGGTTCTCTAGTATTTGTCTGCAAAAAGTAACTTCCACGTAAAGTGCTTTGTGTTAAAAATCCTGCATTTCCAATCGGGACATTTTGATTGCATTCTCCATTCATAAATTCAATCCAACTAGGACAAGGTAAAGCTGGAAAAATTGGAATATCAGATCGAACTGATTCAGCCCAGACTCGTTTACCAAAATCTCTACTGCAAGAAACTAATCCAGTACATCTTGGCTGTGGATGTATTCCACCATTGATGAAAAATGAAACTTGACCGACGTAATTTGGATTGAAATTTGTTTCTGAAATGGAACTAGAATTATTTTCAGTGATATTTTTGAAAAATTTCCTCTCAACTTACCTTCAGTATGAATTGAATCAGTGAAACTTGCATGATGCGAGATCCTGGTTGGATTCAAGCCAGTCAATCTTGCAATTATAAATCCAGAATTTCTAAGAATTTCAGCTGTGTGTGACATCACATTAGCACCAACACCGTTACCCAAAAAATGTACCAATTGTGGATTGTAATTTCTTAATAAACCTTCAAGTCCTCGTGATACACTATGAGCCAGATCAAGAGCTGCCTATTAGTTAATTTCACATTTAATTATCATAAAAAAATTCTTCACAAATTTTTATTAATTAACTCACAGTATCAGAAATAATATCAACATTCTGATAATCTACAAGAATCATGTTAAATTCCTCTTTATACAGATAAGATGTAATGACCTCAACTACATGCTGATCCCGATAATTTTCAAATTGATCAAAATGAAAAATCACAGTCGGTGCATTGACTTTAAAGTATGGATGGTGGATGATATTTTGGAATGATTGAATGTCATAGATTTGCATTTGTGGATCGAATGCTGTACTGTAAGTAGAAACAAATGGAAAATTAATATTTGGATTGTGAAAGTTAGAATTTTTTGTTAGAAAAGTGGTCTACAATAATCTTAGGGAAAAATCTTTAGGCATGTGAAAATTTTAGTAAAATTATTTTCCTTTGAAAATTTCATTTAAATTTAATTTACTTTTATTAATGATGATTTTTTGTAAAAATTTTGAAGTAACAACTAAATTTTGAAATAACTGGAAATAACAGGAAATAAATTTAATTTTCTAAGGTTCATTTTTTGTTTGGACATTAGGCATATTTTAAGTTTCACTTCGTTAAAAATTTTGTTCAATTTTTAAAATCTGATTGATCGGTCAAAAAACATCCAATAACCAGAAAATTTCAAAATTAGTTGAAAGCTAGTTTACAGCAAACTTACAGCTAGTCTTTCTTTATAAAGTTATCTTTAAGCTTGCTTTAAACTAGCTTTTAAAATTTCTGGTTCTTGGGGAATTCTCACCCATAAAAATGCTCGAACATCAACTGATCATCGAACGATTGACATTTCACAGCACTGAAAAATGCCAAAAAAATTATAAATGCTTCTAAATAGTCCGTCATGGCTTCGAGAAAGACAGAAACACAAATAAACTTTCATAATATTTTGAGAATTCAATGAAAAAATATTATTGAACTTCTTATCATCAATTGCTGTTAATAATAAATATTTGATAAGATTAAAAGCAGCTACTTATTGTATCTTAATAATTATGATAAGATTTAGAATTTTTTTAATATACATTGATTAGCGTATTTTAAGATAATATGAATTAAATTTTGATAAGATAAAATTTTTTGAGTAGTTATGACTGAAGTTTGGCTGAGAAAATTCGAGAATTTTGAGTATAAAGAAATATTTTTTTTTTAATTGTTTTATTATGTTTAATTTTATTCAAAAGTTTTCTCAATTATTTAAAAAATGTTCAAGGTTGAGCCTGATTTCTCGACCATGGAGCTTGCATGTTAGTTGCCAAGAAGAATGATCCACGAATTTGAGTGTTAAAGCTCGTCCTACCTAAATTAGCGACTTGATTTGAATTGCACTGTCCAGCTTGGAATTGAGACCACGAATCACATTGAAGTGCTGGGAAAACTAGATTTGATGCGCGAACAGATTCAGCCCAAACGGAAAGAGCAAAGACATGACTACAATCCCATCTTGTTGTTGGAAGTGTTTGTGTGCACATTGGCTGAGCGATACCGCCATTGACAAAGAATGCAATATGTCCACGTGATTCATGATCACCACGATTTGGATTTTCTGTATGAATTGTTTCGACCCATTGTGCATCAGCTGAACTTAATCTACCAACTGTGATACCTGAAATTGCACCCAAATTCCATGGATCAAGACCAGTTAATCTTGAAATAATGTGTCTACGATTGGAACGTGATTGAACTTGACGTGAAGCTCTGGCCAAAATTTGTGCTCCAAGAGAGTATCCAAGTAGATTCATAAGACCTGAGTTGTAGCCACGATCAAAGATTTCGAGAAGATTTACTGTGATACCTTCAGCCAAAGCATTGGCTTCCTAAATTTTCAAAAAATTTAATTCATAGTTAACGCTACTAAACTATTTACAATTTAACTTACACCAGTGGAAATTGTATTGATATTGTCGTAATAAATGACAATAAAATTGAACTGTCTGTTTACAGCATATGATGTGATGACGTCGTGAATTTGAGGTGTTGCGAGTGTTTGACCTGCACCATAATGGAAAATTACTGTTTGTCTTGAGCTACTAAAATTTGGATTATTCAAGATTGTGTTGAAGTCTGCAAACGTGTAGTCATCGACGTATGTTGCTCTGAAAGTTGAGATTTTTGAGGTTAGAAATTTTTCTATTAATCTATTGCGATTGAAAATATTTATAGATTCTAAAAAACTCCATTTAAAGCTTTATTTTATATTGATTTAGTTTAACACTTCACGTCAGGAGAATTTAGCCAAATAATCTCACGAAACTACTCACTCTCTATAGAATCGATATCTAATACGAGCATCGCAGTTGCACAAGGCAATCAGCGATAAAACCACAAGTAAAACTTTAACTAACATTTTCAGTTTGATATTAAACACCAAATGCGAAAGAAAACTAATTTGTCCCACATTTATAGCTAGTTTTTTGAAAAATATCAAACGTCACTATTATTTTTGAGTAATAAAAACTAGACGATAAGGATTGAAATTATCAGTAAATGGGTACAAAAGGCATGATTTTTGTTCACTTGCTATAGTTGTGGGTTTTTCTATTTACAAAAAAATATGCTTCGATGGAGGATTTAAAGAATTTAATTTAGTTATAGGTATTTTTTTGAGTTTTGAAACTTTAATTTAATTTAAGTGGTATAAAAATCAAGAAGTTTTAATGCGTTTTTTATTTTTTTTTTTTTATTCTTCAAAAACTGTTACAAAAAACTTTTTAAAATGGAGGTGCACGATCCCTAGAGAATGGAGACTGCATATTTGTCTGCAAGTAATAAGTTCCTCTCAAATTAGCCGACCAATTAGCACGTCCCATGAATGAAACAAAATTATTATTACACTGTCCAATCATGAAGTTATTCCAGGTGTCACATTGAAGCGATGGGAAAATTGGATCTGCTGAACGAACAGATTCAGCCCAATAAGTCAAAGCAAACTCATGACTGCAACGTGCTCTTGCACTTGGAAGTGTTTGACCACACATTGGTTGAGTTGAACCACCATTAACAAAGAATGCAATATGTCCATTTGAATTCAAATCACCAAAATTTCCACTTTCTGTGTGCACAGATTCGACCCATTGAGCATCAATTGAACTCAATCGACCTAAGGTAATTCCTGTAATTAAACCAATATCGAGTGGATCAAGACCAGTAAGTCTTCCAATGACGTGACGACGATTTGATTCAGTTTGAACATTTCTGGATGCACGAGCCATAATTTGAGCACCAAGACCATGACCAATGAGTGACATAAGACCTGAATTATAGCCAGCGCCAAAAAGGAAGAGAAGACTGTTGGATATACCAGCTGCTAAATCGACTGAATTCTTTAAAATAGAAAATACAGATTAGATTTAATTTTATACTGTTTTGTGTCAAGCTTGAAGAATTTCTGTGCCAAGTTGGAAGAGGAATAGTACACTAAAGAAATATTCACTTACTCCAGTACTGATTGTATTTGCATTGTCATAATGGATCATAATGAAATTCAAGTCAGCATTTCTTGCGTATGAATTCAAAACATCTGCAACTTGAGGTGTAGTAAGTGTATTACCCTCACTGTGATGGAACATTACAGTTTGTCTGTTACGAACAAAATTTGGATGACTGATAATTTCGAAGAAGTTAGCTGTTGTGTAGTCACCGACAGCAGCTCCCCTATAATTATCAAAATAATATTCTTATAGGCACAATTTTGCATTGATTATATTAATTTAAACTCAATAGCTTGAATTTTAATATTCTCTTCTTACTGATGAAAGAATCTAAATCTAATTCTCGCATCGCAGCTTCCTAATGCAATAAATGCAAAAACAAGGCACAAACTTTTCCCCAACATTTTGATTTCTCCAAGGTTCAGAATGTACTAGACGCTACTACTTTTACTCGCTAAAGAATATTTTATTGAATTTATCATATCAAATTATTTATTGGGGGTTCTTATTTATAGCAACTACCGATAAGATAAAATAATCCTTTAAAAGCTGATAATAATGAAATTTAATTACCAAAGGCAAAGTTGCAACAAAAATAAACTTTAAAGACCTTGGAATTTTTTATTTACTTTCAAAAAAATTTATATCATTTCCAATCACATTTTTCAATGCCATTTATGGTAATGGTGTATCACGATTAAATGGTGGTACATTATTAGTCCTTAAAAAGTAAGTTCCTCGCAAATTATTATCAGTAATTCGTCCCAAATGTGCAACATGATTATTATTACAAACTCCAGCTGTATATCGTGGCCATGTATCACATTGTAAGGATGGGAAAATTTGTGAAGTTGCTCTGACAGATTCGGCCCATATGGTAAGTGAAAATTGTGTATTACAATTAGCTCTCAACGGTGGAAGTGGATTTGTACAGAATGGTTGATTTTCTCCACCATTTGGGAAAAATGAGACATGTCCAAAAGACTGATGATCACCATTCATTGTTCCGTCGGTGTGAATTGTTTCAACAAATTGTGCATCTGCTGAACTCAATCGTCCAATTTGAATTGTAGCAATTGGTCCCATACTTGCTGGATCTAATCCTGTTAAACGTCCAATGACATGACGAAAATTGGATCGATTTTGAATTAAACGAGATGTTCTGCCAAGAATTTGAGCACCAAGAGCATGTCCAACGAAATTCATGAATCCTGAATTGTAGCTGGAATCAAAGAAACGAGTAAAGGCTATGGCAAGACTATCACTGAGACCAACCGCGTTCTAGAAATTTAAAAAAAAAAATAAGTTTTGTTTCAAAACATTTTCCCATAAACAGCCTCTAATGTTTAAAATCATCAACTTACATCAGTACTAATAGAATCCATGCTGAAGTAATGAATAACAATAATATTATATCGTCCATTGCTTATGTAGGAATTAACAATATCCATAACTTCAGCCGATCCAAGATTTTGACCAGCTCCATAATGAAATGCGACAGTTTCACCAGTTCGACGGAATGCTGGATTAGTTAATAATTGAGGAAGGGTGTCAGTAGAGTATTCTGTTGTTGTGCCACTGGAAAATTTTGGTCGTAATGTATAAGATTAGTAGTTGTTTATAACCGTTTATAATATTTGTATGTACGCGACGTAGGGTTTTAACAAGGTATAATAAGGATTTAAAGTTAAGTTATTTTAGAAATTGCTGAAACTTTACTAGATTTCTGTATAAAAAAAGGTTAGGCACCATTCTTAAGAAGACATCAGAGGAACTAGCCTTACTCATGCCTTAATCAATCATCATATGTTAAATGTTCAAAAATCACATACCCATGATAAAAGATAAAATTGATACGAGTATCAGCACAAACAACAGCTGCAAATGCAAAAAGAAGAATCAAATTTTTACCAATCATGACTAAATCGTTCAATGGCTAAATGTCAACTGAAATTTGGGAGAGAAAATTTCTTTGTTATTTTTTGCAAGTAAAAATGAGAGAACAAAATTAAAAGGTATTTTCTGATTAGATATCATTCAAGCTTGCCAATTAACTTTATTCCAGAAGATTAAGTCAAAAATATAATTTTTTTTATCTGAATGGTATTTCCATTATTTTTGATCTTTTTGAAGTTAGAAAAACTTCTCAAGGTTAATTTAAGGCAATGCTGTGTTTCTTGCGAATGGTGGAGTCAAATTGGTCCTCAAGAAGTATGGTCCTCTCAAATTAGACTCTGTTGTTCGTCCCATATGTCCAACATCATTATTATTGCAAGCACCAGATTCAAATAAAGCCCAAGATGAGCATTGCAATGCTGGGAATGTACGTGTGCTTGATCTAACTGACTCAGCCCAATATGTAAGAGCAAAATCATGACTGCAATCCCAACGTGCAATTGGACTGATTTGAGTACATTGTGGCTGTGCGACACCTCCATTGAAGAAAAATTGAACATGCCCGACTGATTCATGATCTCCACGCTGTGAGCCTTCTGTATGGATTGATTCAACCCATTGTGCATCAGCTGAACTCAAGCGTCCAATTCTAAGTGTTGAAATGGGTCCCATATTCCATGGATCAAGTCCTGTAAGACGTCCAATTATATGACGACGATTTGTGATGGCTTGAACACGACGAGAAGCACGAGCAAGAATTTGAGCTCCCAATGAGAAACCGAGTAAGTTCATGTTTCCTGAATTTAATCCAGCATCAAAGAGACGAATAAGAGCTTCGGCCACACCTTCAGCAAGATCTACTGCTGTCTGAAATTTCAAGATATTTGTATAAATTTATTGTTGGTTTGTGGATGAACTCTACTTACATCTGTATCTACAATGCTATTGGCTTCATAAGCGATCACAACAAAGTTGTAGTCACGATTAAAAATATAGGAAGTGACAACATCATTAACTGGAATTGATGAAATTGACTGACCAGATCCGTAGTGGAACAAAACTGTCTGAACATTACGATTGAATGATGGATGTGTGAACAAATTAGCAAAGTTCAATGCATTATATTCAACTGTTTCGACAAAATCGGTTCTGAAATTTTTTAACCATTTTTAAGGATATAATTTTTTTTTTTGAATATTTAAATCTCACCCAAAATAGAAAACAAATCTCAATCTTGGATCGCAATTTGCGACCGATGCCAGTGCAGCTAGTACAATCAAAGTCTTGAACATCATTTTCGTTTAAAATTTGCCAACAAAATGAGCTATCAAACGGATGCTTTTGGTAAATTAATATATTGATAAAAATTAAGTATTTACTGATATGAATTTATATAAGGTTTTATAAGCCATTGGTGGCTTTATCATAGGTTTAAATTATTTACTGATATGATAAATAAAAATAAATTGTTTGTTCGAGATAGTTTCTTTTTTACTTGGATGAATGATTTCAATGATTATTGCTAAAGAAATTTTAGAACCAACAAGATTTAAATTATTCAGTTTGAGCTTTTGAAAAATTGATAATCACGAAATCAATTTTTAAGATTAAAATTTCGTCCAAAGACCCCCTTCAATGATTTATACATAATCTACTACTCACCAATGACAAACAAAGTAAAACTAAACGTGCTTTGATAATAAAGTCAAACTTCATTCCAAGATATAACATTGTTAGCAATGTAGCCTGGATAAATCGACTTCATTCATAAAATATTTCTTATCTCAATTAATTATTGTTTATTTTGAAGATTTTTGTTTCTACGTCAATAGTTTTTGAATTTTTCTACCTTCAAGGTCATTTTATGGCAATGCTGTATCTCTAGCATAAGGTGGAACCAAATTAGTTCTCAAAAAGTATGGACCTCTCAAGTTTGACTCTGTGGTCCTTCCTACATGTCCAATGCTGTTACCATTGCATGATCCAGCTGTATAGAGCTCCCATGATGAGCATTGAAATGCTGGGAACGTTAAGACACTTGATCTTACTGACTCAGCCCAATATGTAAGTACAAAATCATGACTGCAATCCCATCTTGTAATTGGATTAACTTGTGTGCATTGTGGTTGTGCTACACCTCCATTGAAATAGAATTGAACATGTCCGGTTGATGAATGATCTCCACGATTTGGATTTTCTGTATGAATTGATTCAACCCATTGAGCATCAGCTGAACTCATTCTGCCAATTCTAACTGCTGAAATTGGTCCAATGTTGAATGGATCAAGTCCTGTAAGACGTCCAATTATATGACGACGATTTGTGATGGCTTGAACACGACGTGAGGCTCTAGCCATTATTTGAGCACCAAGTGAGAATCCAAGAAGATTCATGTTGCCCGAACTATAGCCAACATCGAAGAGACGAATAAGACTTTCTGCGATACCTTCAGCAAGATCCACAGCTGTCTGGAATTGATAAGGAACATTAAAAATGTCAATTCAGAATTCCATCGATACTAAACAAATTCAACTTACATCAGTGGACACAACATTATTATTTTCATATGAAATCGCGACAAAATTGTATTCTCGATTAAACAAATAGGAAGTAATTATATCAAAAATTGGACGTGATGAAACTGACTGTCCGACTCCATAATGGAACATCACAGTCTTAACATTTCTCTGAAATGCTGGATGAGAATGTAAATCAGCTAAATTTATTGCACTAAATTCTGCAGTTTCAATGAAATCAGTGGAGCCATAATAAAAAATAAATCTAAGTCGTGGATCACAATTAGCCACAATCACTAAAGCACTTAATAAAATCAAACTTTTTAACAACATTTTAGTTTAAAATCTACTAACAAAATAAACTGATTTTAGCTGTTGACTGGATTATTATATTTATATACGAGAACCTGCACTATTTATTTATTTAGTGCGTATATAGTTCAAATCTTATCAATTTTAATTTTTCAAAAAAAAATTCCGGCGTGATAAAAAAGTGATCATCAAAAAACATTTGAGTCGCGTGGTTTCGCAACTCAAAACAAAGGAAGTTGATAAGGAGTGGAATTTTTGAGGAAACTGTCATGCTGCCGAGGGTGTGTCGGGAAAGTTTGATATCAAAAAAATTTATATCAGCGTTATCAAAGCAATTAATTAAGTGGAATTAAGTCTTATTGAGTACTAAGCCAAAGCGATAAGAAATATTTATTTTTATATCAAAAGTTAGTATTTTTGTGAATTTTGAAGGATTGAGTTGGATTTAAAGTTTATAAATAGAATGCAATTAGGAAAATTGAAGATTGATACTGCAAAACGAATAATTTTTTTGTTTTTTTAGGAAAATATTTTATTTCTAAATTTATAAGAATTTTACATTAGAAAATCCAAAATTATAATTTTTTTAAAAAAATCAAATTTAACATAAACCATATAAATTATTTTGCATATTTCATAGAAAATGCCAGTCTTTTCTGGTCCTCAATTTTCCTATGTTAATGAAAATGGAGAAACTAGATTTGTTCTTAAAAAGTATCTTCCTTGAGCGTTGAAGTTTACGCCAATTCCCATAGGTGATGTTGGATTACTGTTACATTGATTGTTAACAAATGCATCCCAGCTATCACATTGTGTTGATCTAAAGATATTTGGATTGTTGGATGTAAGTGTTTCAGACCAGTATGTTGGTGCCATTAAATGTGCGCACGTTGCAACAACTTCAGAATAAAAAAAAAAACAATTTGTAGTAAAAAAATGATATGAAAATTTACAGTTTAACTTACCAACACCAATAGCACCAGTACACATTGGCTGTGTAACACCTCCGTTAACAAAAAAATTGACATGTCCAATTGCCCCATGAGTTCCAAAATGTACACTCTCGACATGAATAATATCAACAAAATTTCCATCACCAGCATTAATATCAGCGAAAAGTCCAATTGGAAGTTGACCAGGGTCCAAACCTGTAATTCTTGGGACACTGTGTCTACTGAGTGACTTCCTTCTTACGTGTCGTCCGGTCATGCCAGCAATTTGAGCTCCCAATGAAAATCCAACAACATGCCAACTTTGATATCCAAGATTAAAGAATTCCAAAAGTACGTCTGAGATCTCATTTGCAAGACTGTTTGCGTTCTGTATTTAATTTGATAAATATGTAATTGCAAAAAAATGGATTCAAAAGGATTTGAATCTCAAAAACTTACGAGTGCTGTGTATGAACCGTCACAATCCATAAGAAGGAAATTGTGTTGTCCATTTTGGATATAAGCATCACGAACTTGAACTACCGACGCAGTATTAATTCCTTGTTGAAAGCCATACATGTATGAAATTTAAAACTCTTTGTCTGTTGAAGTTTGGATTTGTCAGAATGCTTGTCAAGTTTGTTGGTGTATATGTCACGATATTTGTGGCACTAGAATTAGATTTTATTTTATTAAAAAAACTTTGAAATTTTTAAATTTTTAGTTTTTTTTAAAGAAAAATTTAATTTTTACTAAAATTTTTTGAATGTTTGAAGAATTGTTCACTTTTAAAATTTGGATTTTATCGTGAATAAATTTTGTGCATTGAATTTCATTGATTCACGGATTTTAAACACTTTAATTTTAGTTTTTTAAAATTAAAAGGAATTTTTCAAAAATTTTAATTTTTTTAAGATCTTCTTTTTGATTTAAGTAATTAATTTCCTTTTAATTGTGAACTTACAGCTGTATTATTTAAAAATATTTAAAAAATTTGCAACTTTAATAATTGATTTTAGTTTTAATAAAATTCAAAATATTTTTGAATATTTTTTTTTGTTGAATTGCAAAAATGGTAAAAGCAAAAATTTAAAATTTTTATTTAAACTCACACTTAACTCAATAATTTAATAAACAAAAAAAAAATTTACCTAGTATAGAACAAAAAACTTAAACAGCTTTGAGCGCTAGCAGTAGCTGCTAAAGCAGCTAAAACAATCAATACTTTGCCTAACATGACTAAACGGTACGATTTTTAGATCTGTACTGAAACCAAAATAAAACTTTCTTTTATATTTTCTTTGGCCCATTAACAAGAAATAAGATTAAGCCTAATCTCTGATTGCGTATCATTTAATTCTTCGCAACCGAAAGCTTTGCAATTCAATATGCTAAAAATAAATTCTTATCCAAAAGAGGGGTTTATAAAATTGGAATTATTTAATTTAATGAAATTAGAATAAATTTTAAATTTAAAAATTATTTAAATAATTTTGATTGGATTTTTCGGAAAAAAATTTTAGAAATTTTAGTTTTAAATATTTAAAATTTTTATCAACACTC